>WMED01006012.1:0-18909 GCA_019650415.1 Pipa parva | reverse complement strand
AGGCGAACACTACGCGCCTCACTTCGGAGCTTCCTGAATAACCCCCTTGGTCTCTCTCTCATGCCCAGTATCATTGCTATTGCTACTGACAGTGTACACCATTAGCTTGTAAGTATTGTAACTGCCTATTGTAATTCATTAACTATTCATTTTGACCTTCCTGAGACACAGTTGTGTCAGTGACACAAGAATCCAACCAGGAAGTAAACACATAAGGAGCTGTGTACCGCTACACAGATGGAATAATTAATTCCTTTCCTCACATAAAAGACTGACTAAGTAGATTAGAAAAAAAAATGTATTATGCATTTACAACACACATTACTTTTTATTAATCAGGATGGACTGTTCTTTTAAGCTACAAACTAAACTCTGGATAAACCCCTTTAGGACAGTATGTTATGTATATTTTCCTGTGTGCCATTAATACTAAGCTCTGCTAATTGTTTTTAAAGACACAAGGAACTTTCTCTGCAAACATTAAAAATATTCAGTTTTGAAATTCTCTTTATTGCAAAGTAAGGAAACATCTGTTTTTGTGCCAGTATGCATTTAAACTATCCCTTTTCCAGTTTCAGGTTATGGACCTGCTCAATTTGGGGTACCCCCTCTTCCACATAATCAAATGGGTGGAATGCCAGTTGGGAAGCCAATGGTGAGTGCCTGTTTGTGCAACACAATTCCCAGTAATCTAGTTACTTTACTAAATAACCAATAAGCATAGCAGTTTGTGTGCATTTTGGCGGTTTTGCACAATGCAACAGTGATCATATTGATTCGTTTTTGTGGCATTAATTGAACAGCATAAATTAGCCCTTTTTATTTTTTTAAAGCAATAGGCTCTCTAGTTATAACTAGACAACCTTTTTGTGGAAGGCTCCAGTGTACCATGTGTACATATCAGTAGGAGAGTTTAGATTTGTTACAGGACTGGATGGGATAAGAAAAACCTGTCCATGTGCTTGTTTTTTCTTGAAATGCTTTGACCATTCTGCAAAATCGGCATGCCTAAACGTATCGTTTAAACACTTAGGGGTGTATTTCCTAAAGTCAAACACGTTTTTCGACTGGTAAATGCAGAAAGTCTATATTTCAATATCACTATTTTTTTCCTGTTTACTAAACTGTTCAAAAACTATTTTGTCAGCCAAAAGAATTCTTCACCCTCAGACTGAAGAAAAACAAACGATTCCCTATGGAGTTGGTCCTGTCATTTAGCCCAAGTCCGAAATGTTTCCCCAATGAAAAGCGATATCGTTCTGTAATCATGCTTATTACTTATTATGTAGTTTGTGGAAGCAGGCTATTATGCATTGTCTGGTATGGTTTTATTGCTACCTACTTATGTAATATCAAGCTTATTTGTGAAATTTATTGAATCTGTTCTCTGTTCAAGTCCTAATAAAACCTACTTCCCCCTATAGTTTGGGCACCAGATGCCAGCCAAGCTGCAGTACCAGCACCACTTTGTTCCTGGTCCTAACTCAGGTTTCATGTTTCCTCCTCAACAATTTGGTGACCTGCAACATTACCATGATGAGACGATGGTTAAGACAGGGCCATTTTCTGGGTGGTCTGTGCCATATGACTCATCTGCCTCTAAATTTCCAAATCACCTGACTTTGAAGCCTTCTCCTTCTTCTGGTCATGAGTCATCTCCATCATCTTCCTCAGATGAAGATCAGAATGGTGCTACATCAAAGTAAGGTTAAATTAATATCTTAGCCATTGTCTGAAAAAAATCTTTATAAAAGATACAATCTGTTTGTTCTTAGTTCAAAATATTTGTATTAAATTCCAAGAATTGTTACTTGTAAAGTATTTTGGTAGTTGATCTATTAAAACTTTGTATATCTGTACATTTTGATAAATTAGCTAGAACCTCCATAATGCATTCATTTTAGAGACCTATTGCAGCAGGTTTTAAGATGTTTGCACCTTTTAATTCTTGCGGTTGTGCATCAAGACATTCAGGGGTTGTTCACTAAAGTCTGAATTGTTGCGTATAGGTGCGAATTCGCCAGATAAAGACAGTCACAATAGGCTTCTACTGTCGCAGTCGTGTGTTTATAATAAGAATATTTTTGCAGTCGCAACTTTATAATGGGAAAATTGTCTCAATCTTAACATTAAAAAAATTGTCGTGACTTTACAATGGGGAAATTTGCTACAATTCGCTGTTTGCGAATTCGACAATTGAATTACACCTTAGTGAATAACCCCTCTTCGCTACACTCATTTATAACTTCATGCATGATATTGTTTATCTGTAAACAAAGATAAAGCTGCCTATATGAACAGCATATATCCAGGAAGAACAAATCCTAATCCTCTGGTTTTCAATAAAGGATGTGTCTTACCTACTCAAAATTAATCTGCAGCTCGCTCATTAACATCTTAGTTAATACTTAAATAAGCTTGCCCATGACTAAACCAGTAACCTTAAAATGCAGGCAGGCTTGTAAAATTGGTGTCATGGCTTGCCTGATTTTAGCTACCATTTAATAAACACTTCACCTTCTGTGGAAGTACGCAGTTTATGTAAGAGACTGACTGTGAAAGTGTTTTGAAAATAATATTATTGCATAAGTATACTAAAATAGAACCTCATTTGTTTCTCATTTTAAATTAAAAAAAAAAAACAATTTTAGCTTAGTAGCTAATTGATTTCAGAGTTTTTGTTATTTTAAATCTGCTTAAATAATTTTGGTCAGAGACTTTTTTTTTTCTTTTTTGGATATTCATGGAAGTTACTAATCAACTTTCTACCTATATATCACATCGTACAGCCATTAGTAACTGTTGCGCATGTATAATGTGTATGGAGGAGAGGAGGCAGTGTTTCCTTGTACATGTCTGTAGCCACTATGGGTCAGTTTTTGTTTTTGCTAAATTGTTCTGTTATCTGACTTCTGGCTCTTAGACCCTTGAGAAATGCGTCCAACTTTATACTTTGCCCTTTAGTATATTAATTCAGTTGGAATACTTTTAATAGTGTGGGTGTCAGACTTGCTATAAAAATGTTCAGTTCCACCCTGGACTTCATCTGCATGGAGTTTGTATGTTCACCCCGCACCTGCATGGATTTCCTCTGGGCGCACTGGTTTCCTCTCACAATCCAAAAACATACATCTGTTTGTGTTACTGAATAAGGAAACTAGATTGTAAGCTCCACAGGGCAGGGACTGAAGTGAATGATGAATCTCTGTACAGTGCTGCGTAATATAGTAGCGCCATATAAATAAATGAATAAATACATAAATGGGGATTACACAATATTGGTTTGTTTGTTCAGGCAATGTTGATGCAGTATTAGTAAATTAGGAGTTCATTTTACACATCTGGTTTCTCTTTAAATCCCTAGCCATGTCGCAGAAACACGCCAGCATAAATCTAACTGGGAGGAATCTGGTGGTGAGAAGCATTCTCAATCCTGGGGTCAACAGGGCGGGGCTGGAGAACCTGCACCCAACCTTGTGCACAATGAAAATCAGATACCTTCTTTACTCTCTATGGCAACTCGAAACCACATGGATATCACTACACCACCTCTACCACCTGTAGCTCCCGAGGTCCTGAGAGTGGCAGAACACAGACATCGTCGAGGTCTTATGTACCCTTACATCTATCACATCCTAACAAAGGTTTGTGCAATTCGGCTTTTTTTATGGGGAAGCCATTGATGAGAATAAAAATTACAAATGCAATGCAAAATGTAAACTGCCCATGTTATATCAATTGCTTCACAGGGTGAGATCAAATTACCAGTCTGCATAGAGGATGAATGCAATGCTGATCTTCCACCTGCTGCCTTTCTTTTTCGTGCTGCACGCCAGTATGTCTATGGAGTCCTCTTTAGCTTGGCAGAGACTCAACGAAGGCTAGAAAGGCTGGCTATACGCAGACGCCTACCTGTTGATGGTGAGCACAACCTCTCTAGCTTTGTAGTTAAGACTTGATAATTTGACCCTATGATTTAATAATCCTTAAGATGTCACAGTTAATATGTAAAAAATATAACCACTTTAGGTTGGAAAGCTATCATTGCCCTGCCATTGTTATAATGTCAGTAGCACTAGGTTTCCAATGGAACTAAAAATGTGTAGGACAGTGTTGGCATGACCCTGGGGTTAGTATGTATATGAAAAGGAATGCACATCTAATTAATATGCTGTAGTACCGTGGTGCTAACTTCTCTGGATAACTTTGTAGTATCAATTGCATAAAATCCAAAAGACCCTGGGGTTAAACAATACTCCTCTAGTAAATGGGACACGAAGAGTTTCTCCTGCTGAATAGGAAGTAACTAGATTGCCTTGCTGGGCATGCAGAAGTGCTGAGGCTTTTTTCTTACCTTGTTCTCTAACAGATGCTCTCCACCCAGCTGTTTTTCCTGTAAATGTCAGGGGGAGATGAGTAAGTTTCTTATAAAAAAGGAAATGCCATCTCCAAATTCTCTGGGAACTACTCTACTTATTACTAATGCAATGGTTTTTTACCTTGTACAAATGGTATTCTGTGTTTTCCTGCCGACATTTCCTTTCTGCGCACAGGTTTACCCACAGGGTTACTTTGGTGCATACTCCTCCAGCACAGGCATTGCACATCTCTCTAGAGCCCAGAATAATTCAGCATTCCTTCTTCACTCCATAAAGTAATAAACTTGTGTTTTTAGCTAGCATGTGCTTTTAAAGTAACATATTTCTCTGAAGCACTATGCTGAATTTTCATAGAGACTCTGGCCTAGCAGTTATTCTAAATGGGTACAAATGTTTTCCTTGCTCTAGGTTCCTTGTTACATTATAGCAGTCAGCAGTGCCATTTGTGTTCAGTCATGTCAGCTGAACCAAGGGCTGTAGCAGCCAGATAACCAGCCACATTGAATAAGGTTCTTAATTGTATTACATCTGCCTCTAAGTAACAGAGCAAGTGCCCTGCAACTGCTTTACATTCCAACATGGATTTTACATTCATTACATGCCGGTGAGTCTGAATCAGAGTCAGGAGATAAAGTTACGGACAAATGGCATGTTCTGCCATTAGTGGGTTTCTCCAATTTCACATAAACATACAGGAGGAAATGTATCAAGTGGCGTTATCACAATGGTAAAAATAGGTGCTAAAAAATAACAGCTATTTACCATTTGTGCCTCACTTCAATTTTTGTGTAAAAATGTTAGCAATTTGTGTCTTTTTTTCCACTAATTATTACTTTGTATAAAAAAATATTAGCATTTCCCGTTTGTGTCCAAATATTGGCAAAATGTTAGCAATTTCCATGCACAAATAGGAATTAGTAACATTTTTTACACAAATGGGTACCTGGTTCTCTAACACCAGGGTTTAGGCAGGCGTTCATTTTACTTCTTATAACTGATCTTAAAATTGTTCTAATCTACATAAATCTAGTGCGCCTGGTCTTAATCACTGATTTTCGCAAAAAATAAAAAAAAACAGGTGCAGCTGGTGCAAAATGGATGCAAACTGAATGTTAAATTGCTAATAAATGGATGCAAATTGCTAATTAATGGACACACGGTAATTTGCGTCTATTTTTTACATTAACGCCACTTGATACATTTCCCCCACAGTCTTTTAAATTCAGGATGATTTAATAGTTACTTATTTCTTGTCAGCAACATATTTAAGTTTACTAAAACTGACACTTGTAGCTATTGGTTCTGCTCTTCTTCCATGCCTTGCAGTGGTGTGGGTTGCTAGAACAGCAAAAAAAGATTTCACAATTGGGTAACAAGACCTAAACGATGACCTAATAAAGGTAGCCAAAGAAAAGCAGCAAGACCAGGTGCTCCTAATGGTATTCTTCTGTTATGGGGTGTGCAGCAAAGCCATTCAGGCCCACTCCTTTTCATATACCACCAGAAAGTTAGAAGGAATGTGCTGCCCCTTTAAAATGGAAAACAAGTATAGTGTAGTATGTACACACAGAATAGGTGCTAAATAGGTTAAGGATGCACTGACAGAGAATCACTCAGTCCAAAAATAAACTAGGAGTTTTTGTATAAATGGTATAAATAAATTTTCCAACAAATCTAGAACTTTCCTTTAAAAAAATGAATCAAGGAACCTTCAGTTCTTGTGAAAACGGAGTTTCAATTTGACTTGCCTGCTTGAAACTTTGCTAGTCCAGACTGTGGAAGGCTGTTTGTCTGGTTTCGCCAGACATACTAAATTGTAATTTCAGGTTATAAAATAGAGTTCATACACCCCCTCCCCCCCCCCCCCCCCCCCCCCCCCTCCCCCGCAATAGTTCTAAAACATAGATCCTACAAACTTATCCTGGATTTAACGGCTTTAAACAAATTCATAGTGTTCAAGTATGGAGTCTTCATTTCAGCAATGATTTTCAGCATTGAAAGAGTTTCTAGATTAGGTGGACATTCAGAATACCTACTTAAATGTTCAGCATAAATTTAACTGGGAGGAATGTAGTGGTGAAAAGCATTCTCAGTCCTGAGGACAAAAGGGGGGGGGGGGGGGGCTGGAAAACCTGCCCCCCAATCTTTTGTACAATGAAAATCAGATACCACCTTTACTTAATGGCAACTCGAAAACACAAATATTGCTACACCACCTGTAGTTCCCTCTATTTCCTACCTTTTCCCCCAACAACTTTACTTTCAATTTGTTGTTTACCCATTCAATCTAGCAACAGCTCCTCATGTTTTCCAGTTTGCTGGTGGTCATGAGCGGTACTACATTTAAAGGGCAAATATGTAACTCTCACTGGCCATTCTATTGATCAAGAAATCCAGGAGAATACATACAACATACTAACTACTTGTGCTTTGTGCTACTCTTTGCAAGTTTGGTTGGATTGTTAACTTATTCCTGCTTGACATTCATTATGAAGCCTTTTAGAGTTGATCTTCCAGAAGATACGCTCCACAGAAGTCATACACCCTGTAAAAATGCTCCCAGTGACCTCATCTTCCAATGTTCTTATGCAGTAATTGAGGCAGTTTCATATGCCCAATTCCAAATGAAACCACTGCAATTGCTCATCCTTTGAAAAGCAAAGAATTGTGATCACCCTTATCTGATATTGCTCAACCAAATGCCCAGAGACATTTTTAAATTGGTGGTTTCTTAGAGCAAACCTTTAATCGACAAGTGTTGTGGGATCCCCCCTGTCTTGGTGAACCACAACAACTGATGTAAGCCTACTAGGATGGGAAAGCTTTGTTTCACCACCATCTAGCTCTGATCAATGACCTTCCTTCAAGTATTATGTCAGGTGTTTCCTCCCTCCCAACAACCAATACCTTCCTGAACTTACATTTAGTGATCATGTGCTTCAAGAAGCATCTTTTGGATTCCCTTTTCCTTACAGTGAATGTGGGTGAGACGTGTGCCCAAAATATGTGCTCTCCACTGATCCTCCTTTAATAATCTCTTTCTGATGTTGTTTTACAAACCTCTACAGATTTTATTATAAAGGTTATATCTGAATTTCACTGTAAACCAGGACATAGTTTTATAATCTTTGTTGAACCCCTGCGGATGCCCACGAGTATAATGTAATATTTTCAGTAGAAATAGCAAAGAAATATCCAGGTGCACTGAATTCTATTATATTAGTAAGGTTTTTATAACTGCACAGCAGCACATGTGAATAAGTTAAGTGAGGCAATGCAGGCTAGCATAAAACCTGCAGCTTTAGTAAGTTCTCAGCACAGGTTGCAGGAAACTGCATTTCTATAAGGTTATGTGCCTTAAAAGAACAGTCTGGACAAAACTTAAAAACTTTATGCTAGTTACTAACTTTTTTTTATTAAATTAAATTAATTAATTAAAAAAAAAAAAGTATTACCTGTAAAGAAGTGCTATACGGCACTTCCGTGTGGCAGACTCCATCTTCGCACTCTGCCAGCGACTTTACAGTGTCCCGAATCACTCATTCCCTCTAAGAATTGCAGTTCTCTCCAGCTGCGCTGATAATGAAGCCCTGTATCAGCACTTCCTAGAAGTCACATGGCGAGCGTGCACATGATCAGTGCATCCTCCCTGGATGACATATGACATAGGAAATAACAATGTGGGGCTTCATTATCAGCGCAGCTGGAGTGGACTGCGCTTCTTAGAGGGATCGGGTGATTTGGGACGCCTTAGAGTCTGAAGATGAAGTCTGGAGTGCTGTACATCTGTACATCACTTCTTGAATGTTGCTGGTCTTTTTTTTTTTTTAATTGATAGTAAATTGCAGTTATTAAAAGGTAGTAATTAACACAAATAATGGTGTGTTGTTTTTTTTTTGGGTGAGACTGTTCCTTTCTAAGGGAAAATAAGAGAAATTTTTAAAAAATCCAGTACCTTATGCATAGGGATGCATTTTACCTTCTCTAATATTCATCAGTTTATCTGTCTTAGAGACCCCAGTCTTCACAAGTTGATAAACTTGATAGACTGAAAAGCATCCCGACATATGCCCAGTGTGCATCCTAAGAAATGAGGCAAATTATGTGGACTATAAATCAGATTACAGAACTTAGATCCTGCACCACAACACAGTATATGCTCATCTTTTTGAATCTTGCTGTATTTTTGTATTTGTTCATTTTTATACAGCAACCCCTATATTATGCAGCGCTTAATAGAGATTAGTCATTCACTTCAGTCCCTGCCCCGGGGATCTTACAATCTAATTTCCCTATTCAATCACACACAGATTTATGTATTTGGATTGTGGGAGGAAACCCAGGCAGGTGCAGGGAGAACATACAAACTCCATGCAGATGATTCCGAGTGAAATTGAACCCAGAACCCAGCGCTGAAAAGCATCAGTGCTAACCGCTGAGCCTTTAAAGCTGAATAGAAAACCTCTACCTGCAGTTCAGGGTTTTCAATCTATGTGTTTAGAGTAAATGAACGTTTCCTGTGTCTTTAGTGGAAGAGTTTGATTGTTAGTCTTGTAGGGCTGATGCACATTTAGGCAGGTACAGTAAGCCCTATGCAGAAATTTAGTCTTCACAGTCATTTCCATAAGTACAACTTTATTCTTTTTCTGCGCATTGTCCTTTTTAGAATTGTAGGTACGGTTTAATCAATTTTTTTTTTGTAAGGTGTTTTTGGCGGGGTAAATACTATTTGATTTGAATTTTTCATGGCTGGCCCTCCTCTTTAGGAACTCAATATCTTATTACAATAATGCATCCTGTAACCTGCCACTTGTCTCTCCCCACCTTTTTTTTCTAGTCCCGCCAGTCATCATCAAAGAGTGGTCAGCATACAAGGGGAAATCTCCTCAGACTCCAGAGCTGGTGTCCGCCATGACATTTAGAGAGTGGACTTGTCCCAATTTGAAGAAGCTGTGGCTGGGCAAAGCTGTCGAGGACAAGAACCGCAGGATGAGAGCGTTCCTGGCCTGCATGAAATCTGATACTCCCAGCATGCTGAACCCAGCCAATGTGCCCACACACCTTCTGCTAATGTGCTGCGTACTGAGGTGAGATGCAGAATAGATGTGATCATTTGTTTTCACATGTACGTGTATCATTTGTAATTCTTGTCTTGCTCAATGGCAGATATATGATGCAGTGGCCTGGTGGAAGAATACTACTAAGGCATGAGCTTGATGCCTTCTTGGCTCAAGCAGTATCTGCACAATTATATGAACCTGATCAGCTTCAGGAACTGAAGGTAAAAATAAACATTTTAACCAATGTAACCTAAATCTACATTTAAAAATCACTGATTAATGCCAGTGTATTCTTTAGTATAAATATCGCCAAATATTACGTTGATTGTATTTAGGGATGAGCGCTCGACAAAGGGGGAAAAAAAATTGCTAATTGGTTCCTCTGCTACATTGTAGATTGAGAAACTAGATGCACGTGGAGTTCAGCTTGCAGCTCTCTTCATGAGTGGAGTGGACACCGCTCTGTTTGCCAATGATGCCTGTGGGCAGCCTGTGCCATGGGAGCACTGCTGCCCCTGGATTTACTTTGATGGGAAGCTTTTCCAAAGCAAGCTTATTAAAGCAGGCCGGGAGAAAGTTCCTCTCATAGAATTATGCGATGGCCAGGTAAGAAGCAAGAGCTCTTATTTAACTCAAAACAGAATAAGTTTATTTTCTTTGTCTCTGCAAGATTGTTTTAAGTGAATTGTCCTTTATTGCATTGCCTCAGAACAATTATTAATTTTTAGATGTTAATGATGCAAAGTTAACACCAGGAAGTACTGTAGGTCACCCCATGTCCACGAATAGGTTTAAGCTAAATATCCACTGACACACTGGGCTGGTTTGTCACAAGACAGTGTGTACAATCAAAGAACACACAAGCAAATTAAGACTTGAGTTGTACAAATCAGTTTTAATGGACTGTAGGATTAACTGTAATGTTACTGCAATAAAACAGTTTTATGGTTAGATGTTACTGGTTATTATAGTCTAGCAGTTGGCTTTAGCCCACAACAGAAATGGGTTCACCTAATACTGATTTGAATATGATATACAGTCTGTTAGAAGCACTTTCAATGAAGTTACCCATGACAACACAGAAGATCACTTAATGGTCCTCAGATGATGCAGTTTGGAAGCTTGGTAAACTTGTACATGGGTACAGAACAGATGATGTAAGTTCTCACAACGGTGTAATACAGTGGAAGCACTTTGGAGGAACAAGTCTTGTAAGCAGTCATGCCATGTAGCTGTGCCATATCACAGTATATTTCAGATCTACATAGAATTTTCTTTGTAAACATGCAGAAGCAGGATCTAATGCTGTGGAAACGCAGGCTATTTTTCAGCTGAGCTGTTTTTAATTAGGCTCATTATTGTCTGTGGTGCAAAATACGATAGCTTGTGTGGATTATCCCACAGGAAACAATGGGTACTATTTTTTAAGCTCAGCTGAAAAACAGCTAGTGAGACCCTGGCCTAAACCAGACTGCTAAGAGAGGTAGTTATGGTAAAATAGTCTCCCTTTTTGAAACAAGCAGAACTGTATTGTCCACCGTACACTGCCACCCTAGACAGTTAAGTATGTATGTCCTTACAATGTTATTGCTCATGGGCAGAATGGTTTACCCTTTATCTATTTGTCTTAGTGGCGATAAATCCGCTGTGAGATGAGATAATGTTCTGTGTTAGCAACTTACATAGTAATGGTTTATCTAGCAGGTATTCATAAACTGCGTTGCTGAAGACTAGGAAAAAATAAAGCACTCTGCAATATAAAGGTTAAATGCCTACCAATGATATTCTCTTTTCTATTGTTATGGTGTACTAATAATTGAAATACAACCTGTTGGCAATGGTTTCATTTTAAAGTGCAGTTATGAAATCTGTTAGATTTTCATTGCAGCATTTAGACCCATTGTCTCATTCTATTTCCAGTTTCTACTCTTGTAATTAAATTTTATTTTTTTTTAAACCAGGCAGAGCAAGCAGCCAAGGTAGAGAAGATGAGGCAGAGTATATTAGAAGGGATTAACCTGAATCGTCAGCCACCTCCTCCTCTTCTACCCCCACCTCCATTTATGCCCCCTATGATGCCACCGTTTTACCCAGTACCGCTGTATCCAAGAGCCATGGGTTCCATGCCCCCTCCCCCACCCGGAAGAAACAGGGGCTTTTCAGGTTTGTACTTGGCATTTTACGCTGGGCTGTTCTGTCAGTGTTTCTGTTAATTAACTGCTTTTCTCTTCTGTGCAGGGGTTCATCCAATTCCACCCCAAGGGGGTAAACTGGAAATTGCAGGTATGGTGGTAGGCCAGTGGGCTGGCAGCAAACCTTCGCGTGGAAGAGGAGCTTTTGGCATGCAGGTTGTCTCTGTTGGGGGTCCAGGAAAGGGGTTAGTGTTGTATGCATCCTTCATGTATCTTTATTATAATGTGATAAAATATATTTAATATTTACATATTGCTTTATGAGTGATTGAGGCTCTATGGCTTTGTATATATCAGCAGGATGGCATGGCAAGTAAATGTAAAGGAAGAGCCTGTAATTTCTGATTAATCTCTTGGACATGCCTTTCTAGGCTATTGGTTTATCTGTGCCTTTCTCACACAGCTTTGCCATCCTTAACAGGAAATTAACCAAGTACAGCAAAGAGAGAAACAATATCATTTGGCACTGTTGTATTGAGAAAAGACTCTCACATTTTAAAGCAGAAAATTTCTCTCCATTTTTTTTTTTAATTAATGAAAATCTAACTCTAATGATTCGTGAGCATTTAGAAACCAATGTTAAGCTTTAAAAAATATATGGTATGCTTTCCCCTCTGAAATGTTCAAACTATCTTTTAGCAGAGGAAGAGACACATCTGTCAAAGTTCCAAAGTCAAATAAAAAGGTGATCAAACAGGTATGTATCCGTTTATATAGAATATCAAATTGAGTTTGCATCTTAGCATTTTTTTAAATGCTCTGTTTGCATGGTATAGTAGATTTTGGAGTTTTATTTCCTTTAAGATTCTAGAGCTTCTAATGTGGAGGTTTTTATGGGGCAGTTTATATTCAGGATAGTCGTAATTCTAAAGTTGCCCCTTTTCACGTAATTAAAGTAATTTTTTTTGTATGCATTTGTGATCTGTTTTCTTAACTAAACTTTGCATTCCTCCTTACTCAAGGGATCAACTGACAACCGAAGCCCATCCCAAGTGAATGGGACCAGTGGAAGCACCAATGCAGAAGAAGAACAGAGCTCTCAAAATGTAGCATGTGCCTTATCCCGAGATTGCAGTGACCCTTGCAACAATGGCACCACCCCCCACTTTACAGGGATGAGCAATGAGGGCAGTGATTCCTGCCTAGATGAAAAATTGGGTCCCACACCTCTACAGAAGGAGGAGTGAACAGCACAGGGACATAATAGACAAGAGCCTGAGGAGAGGGATCAGGGTGGTTAAGAGAGGTATATAGAGTAAGAATTACACCAATTAGCCAGGATATTAAACTCCGCAAGCCCATTCATTTGAATTCCTAAACGGGTTTACGTTCAAATGTTTCCCACTTTCTATAACAGCATGATGGTTTCCATCAAGTTACTACCGTTAACTTATTTTTAAATATTCAATCGTTTCAGGTTTTTAATTGTTTTTTTTTTTTTTTCCCTTCTATAAACAGCTAGGCTTTGTACTATATCTCATTTGGTGAAAAAAAAAAAGGTGCTACAATTTTCTAAGGAGATCTGCAGGTCGTGTAACACTAATTTTCATTTTGAAATACAGCTTCCCTTCAGTGTGAGTTGTCTAATTGGTTCAAAACCCGTAAGAGTCACAGATTTGCGATTTTTCATCCAGAGCCTTAAAAAGAATCCATGAGCGTTCCATTCCCTGATGTTCACAGTATCCTCATTAAATTGTTAGCATTATCTGGGCAGCAATGATACCAAATCATCCTTACCTGTGTATCTCCACTAATGAGTTTTTGTGTAAATTTGCTTTCCAAGAAAGAAAATGATTGGGATCTGCATTTAATATCTTCATGGCTAATACTCTCTCCCTCTCTTCCACTCTTATCTTCTCCTGCCTCTGTGAGGTAACGCTCTTGTTAGACAAAACTGAACCTGTAGATAATATGGAACTTTTTTTCTGGATTTTATTAATATTATTTTTTATATGTATATATATATATAGATATGTGTATATATATATATAAATATGGCCTTTGTACAAAGGGGATTTCCAGGAAAGAGACTGTCTTGGGCAGATTTTTCCTGCCTTTAGCTAAAATGAAGCCTGCATTGTGCTGGGTCAATGGTTTTGTGATGCAAGCCGGAAATGGACAACCTTTCTAGTTGCCAAAGAGTTACAGGTGAAATAGGTGAAGGGAGCTGTCCTTGTCATATCTGAATAATGTAACATTTCTGACTGCTCAAATCCTCATGTTAAGGAACCCAGGACAACCCCTGGCATGGAAATTCTTTGATTTTTTTTTAATACAGTGCATTTGCAAATAATAGCAATGCTGCCAATCATTAGAGACAGTGGTTTCATTGGTTATTTAATATTGCTCTGTTTGATCAACATTTTAGATTTAGATTTTTTTGTTTTACCTAATTTTGGAGACCTCGACCCATTTGAAGGTTAATTATATATATTTTTTTTTTTTAAAAAAGGGTGGAGCTCTTAAGCCTATAATATACCTTTAATTCCTTGGTCTCTAGAAGGTTTAGTAATGTGTCACTTGCCCCTCTCTGTTAATAAGTTGCTCTTTGTGGAGGGACGAGTAATACATTGCTTGGCATCATTGTGAACTTGACCGCGATTATGTGATGAATCTGTAATGTGAATGAATGTATGTGTGCATAATGTGTGATCTTGCGGGTATTTACCACAGATCCTAGATATGCTAAGTACATATTCAGAGCTTGTCTGTCTAGACATGCTGTGTATATTGTGAATATGCATACGTTTGTACATAAAGTCTGTGCACAGAGAGAAGAAGAAGAGAGATCTATTTATGTATGTAACATATAAATATATATATTTAGATAATGCCACATTTGCATCCTAGGCAGAACCAGTATTCCTCAGGAAAACTGTCACTGCTGGAGGGTAAGGTTTTGTGGTTCTGTACTGAAATACTCTGGACGTGTAACTCTTTAACGGGAGAGGGCAGTTTTAGCTCTCGTTGTCCTGCGCTGCATTTGGAAACCTTGCGCAACGCCCACCTCTCTGAAACAAAAAAAAAAATTTGACAAAATAAAACCTTTCTATTGTTTTAAAGGCAAAAAAAAAAAAAAATTACAATAGCCTTTTTCTCCCCTTTGAAGCAGTATTCAGTGTGTTTCTCTGAATTTGTCAGCGTAACTCAAAGCAGCTCCCTGTTTTTCCACAGGGAGACTAAGATATACTCCTTGCCTTAGGTTCTTGAGAAACATTCCAACATGTTACAGGCCTATCTAGCAGACAGACCCGAATACACTGGAAAGTAGTATAACCTCTGCCCAATCTGAATGTTTACTGGTTGTAATATCAAGCTCTGCTATATTTCACCCCTTTCCATTCCTTGCATTTGCAACACTGGCTTTGGACACACATGCACATAATAATGGTGATCAGTTATGCAAACTGACCATTGTGATGGAAGCACTTTTTAAACCATTGAACAATGGATCTTTGGTGTGAAAGGTTTAATTCACTAGCACTAGCTCCATGCCATCTAGGTAACAGACCACCTTGCACATTAGGCTGTGTATGTATGTCCTAATTCTCTTTCATATTTTATTTCTTTCAAGTCGCCTATATTTACATATGTTGTGCACCATTGTGCAGAAATTTAGCACCATGTCAATTTACCTTTTCACTTTTTCCCCTTCACGCTTGCTGCTTTATCATTTTTTCCCCCCATTTAGTTTCATTCTCAGTTCTCTTTCTCAGCAGTGCCATTTTATGCCCCTTTTGTCCTGGTGTTATTTTATCTTAAAGACATTTATCGTCAGGAACTGCTTTATTTCCATTTATTTCCAGTGCTCATGAAATGATAAAGGTGCTGGGCAAGTGGTAACAATGTATTGAAATTGTCACCCACCAGTTCCATTCACACATTGCCCTAATAAACGGAATTGTTCCTTCTATACTCTGCCTTGGTTGCAAACATTGTCTAACAGACCTCGATTGGCCATGTGTTGGGCACTCTTAGAATAAGTGCATGTAAAACAATCTTCTACATCATCATTGTCTTGGTTTCTGCAAACCAGACTTGGGTAAAAGAAAAGGAAATCGTGTGTGGAAAAGTGATAAAGAATCTCTGCTAACGAGTACCTCAGTATTCTTTTGTCAGCAACAAATGTTATTTTCATTCAGGTCCTTATAATAGCGCTGAGGTAATGTTTACATGCTTTCTGGTGCAGATATTGATTAAAGCCACGATTTGCATTTCTCTATGCTCATGGCATGCAAACTACCTGAACTCTGTCTTGCTTAGATGGCTGATTTGTTCCGTTTGTTTTTTCAATTGTTAAAGTTAAAAATGATACGTACATGGACCTCGTTTAATATTTTGCATCATGGAATATGGATTGGAGAAATATAACCTAAATTCACCCTAGAGAGGCCTGCAGCATGTTTGGCAGAGGACCAGCAACACTTCTCTCTCTCTCTCTCTCTCTCTATATATATATATATCTTTTTAACAAATTTGCTTTAACTATTCTTAAGGTCACCCTTTCCTCCTATTGGATAACAGATGCCATCATATACATATGACTTGGCAGTGCAAATGATAAGGATGTTACACATAATACCGTAACAATCTTTTAATTTAGCTTTGGCCCCAGACACTGTAGACTTTTCTGACAGCAATTTTTGCAACAATCTTGTGAGCTTTTCTGAAACACTACTTGCTGTCTCTGGCAGTTGTTTTTTTTTCTGTGCTATAGGTGCTTCTCCCTTTCCTTGTCTCTCAAAACCAAGTATTGGTCTATAGCTGTCCTCTGACCATGTGATCAGTTCTTTCAATGGGTTGTTTCTCTATTCTAATTTTTTTTCCTTTATGCCATATCTATACGATTATATCTTTAGGATTCTTTCTTTAGGATTGACTAGTTGTCAGTGCTGCTTCATTATTCAATTAAGGTAACACAGTTTTGCTAGGGTAAAGTAAACTGTGTTGAGAGCACAGTTTTGGTCTCTTGAATCTTAGTGGAACTGTAATTTATTGTCCAACAGAAATAATGGTTTGCTCTTGAGAAAAAAAAAAACTTGGTTACAAATAATGTTGTTGCCAGTTATTGATTCTATACCATATGTTTTTGTTTTGGTCCCACTCATGAAAACTAGTAGTGTACTTTTTCCTCAGCAGAGCTGAATGCATCTCTCCAGCGTGAGGCTGGCTCAGTTGATGTTGTAGTGTTGTGGCTCTGACGATGGCCCTTCACTTTGCGTCACAATATGTTTTTTTTTTTTTCTGGTTTATTACAAAAGAAGGAAGGTCTCAAACATTACAGCTCTATCAAAGCATAGATAATTTTTCAGTGACTTTATCAGCTTGGACATCGCCTGACATAATGAATGGTTGGCAGTTTTGGGAGACATACACAGCTTTTATCTCCTGATGTTGGCATCAAGCAATGCCCTGCTGCTGGGACCTCTTCCTTTTAGGCATCGTTCTTAGACACTTCCTGGGGACATATAACCTGGGAATTATGACTGGTTTCCCTCTGCTTACTTAATCTCAATTCCACCACGGAATGGACTTCAGTTCTACCCATTTGGAGAATTCTTCTTTGCCGTGGTTAACGACTGTACCATTGCTTACAGCTGGCAATGGCAGTGCAGTCTTGTTAATGGGGGGGCTGTCCTGATATTTCAAAGGGAATACCATACAGATCCTACTCAAGTTATCAACATGTGATAAAAATATAATTTTTTAAGCCTTTACAGCTTAACACATGTTTTTTTTTTTTTTTTTAAAACTGTTTCACAATTTAGACTAATTTTGGTCATTTTGAAACATCCACTTAAATATCCACCAATTTTCAAATATGTTGTTTGAAAAACAAACCTTGTATGTACCAGTCTTTTATTGTACACGATTTATTTCATGGTGGAGGTGGTACAATATGTAATTCCACTCCACCATGGCATGTTTAGTCTGTTCTCACTAACCTTACTCTGATGTTGATTCAAGTTTTTGCTTTTTTTGTACCACGTAAATGTTTGAATTTCTCACTTCAGTGTCCACTCTGAAAATAAAAATGCCGACTGCAACCTTAAATCAATCCCAGACCTGCTATAATAAGCTTGTTCTCTTCAAATACAACAATTTGAACATAGCTTTGTGCAGTGGCTGATTCATTTCTGCTTGTAGTATCGAAAGTTAATGGGGTGAAATTTCAAGTGGCAAGATATATAGATTTTTTTTTTTTTTAATACTGCTCGGCATGTTTATTTTCATTTGGGCATTCTGTGAAATGCTGGTTTAATGCAATGAAAATAATTTGTGTAGAAGGGAAATAGCATCCTTTTTATTCTGATAGCATTGTTCATTTACCCAACTAGATTTTATTTTAGGGTTAATGGGGGAGGGCGGTTCTGTTTATGATATAACTTTGTTCTTTATTGTAGTCATTTAAATATGTATCTAAAGGTTCCCAAAAACCAAGTGATCTTCCATTTGGATGACTCTTTACATGAATCCTCTGGGAGGGGAAAAAAATGGGTGTTTGGGAACAAAATTTGCCTATTTGCAAAATCCATGTATTTGTACTTGGTTTGACATTGCAATATCAAGATGAATTCATTACTGTAACACAAAATATTCAATCTCCTTCACACAAGCTCTTTTAAAAGGATTGCTTTTTCTTTGATTGGATTCCAGATCACTACTCTTCAATTTATATAGTCAAAGTTTTTAGGAAGAAATGAGTAAAAAATAAGTCATTGTAAAATTCAAAACTGATTTCAATTGCTTATGTAAACATGGCTTTATTCTGCAACCATACAGTGATCATATACAGCAGACCTTTAAACCAATCAATAGACCACCCTTTTTTTCCTTAACTTGACCTATCAAAGTACCGTTCATGGTTCTTTTTGAACAGAACTGTATGAGCAGCATGTAACATTATTTTGTTACCGGAAGAACTTAAGCTTTGAATTGGAATAGTTCATTGGTCATCAAAAGGCTATGGTCTTTTTAGGGTGGGAGAAAGTAAAATGAATCTTGCCACCTGTTTTCGGTCAAGTACATTTACATTTCATAGTCTGATATCAGCTTTTTTAAGAAGCTTTTGATGTCTCAGATATTAGGCATTTTATAAACTTGTTTTTGTTATTTTTGTCCCTCATTTAGTTTTTTGTTTTTTTTTTTGGTAATTTTTTCTTTACTGTTCAAGATTCATAGTAGCCCTGGAGATCAATCTTAACACCTATACAGCTGAATTTTCTGTCTTTTAACCTTTTTTTTTTTTTTTAAAGATGTTCTAACACAAACAACGTT
>WMED01006011.1:0-11311 GCA_019650415.1 Pipa parva | reverse complement strand
CCCCAAGTGTTTAGGTTCCTGTGCAGTGTGCAAGGACTTATTATATAAAGTAACCTAATTATAATTTCCTCTGGCTAATACTTGAATATTGTCTCATGTATCTGACTGCAGGAGAAAGACAAACTGCTTTTGGAGAATGCAGGACTTCATTGCTCCAATTCACAACTGTCAGCAGAAAATGCTAGACTGCAGGTTCAACTATGTGGTTTGCAGGAGAAAGTAAACGCTCTGACCCTGGATTCAAGGATCCAACCATCAGTCACGAGAATTCTGGATCCTATGGGTTCTCTCCATCTGCAGTGTGATGGGAAACAATGAACCTTGAACATTCTTTCAAATACCAAGGCAATCATCAAGAACCAATTTCAATTGGTATGAAAAGATTTTGGAAACATCTGCTGAGAAAAAGGCATAGTGCCTTCTCTCTCTATGGCTTGGATGTTCTGAACATGACACATGCAGTGCAATTTACTGTTTGTACATAAAAATTATGGAACAGGCCTGCTGTTGACAAAACAAAAGCGTTTCATTGGGTAAAATCTCAGGCAAATATTTTTAATATGTTTAATTTATTTGTAAAATTGAGGCTCTTACTTTATCTGCCAAGACACTCTTTGTACAAAACAACGGTTCAATTGCTAAGCAACATATTTCTGGTCTTACTCACCATGGCCGTTTTGTAAAACTGTGAAATACAATAGTGAAAATGTTTAAAGTTGCAATAACCTTTATAGGACTTCAGCCAGAGAAGGTTTATGAGTGTAGCTTGCAAAAATTCATTTCTTTTTATGGGACTTTAAAATTCATGAATTTGCTTCTAAACACTTTTCAAAGGGTTGTGTTAGTTGGAAATACTTTTTATATCATTGTAGATTTTTTAGTTTCAGATTTTGCTTTTCTTTATTTTTGGCAACCAGAATATCAATTAATCTGAAGCTTGATTTTTTTTTTTTTTTACTATTATTATATTCTTCTTCCATTCTTTTTTATCACTTTTAATTCTGTTTAAGTCTTGTATTATTGCATTTGCTGCATTTGCTGTTTTTACCAATAAATGAACCCATTGCCTGGTTGCAAATTAGTTAATCCTAGCAACCAGAATATGATTTAAATGTAAATAAGGGGGTTCTGAACATAGAGGTAAATTATTTACAAAATGCAAAATAAATAAATAAACATGAAGATGAACTCATGGGTGGTAAACTGGAGGTGGTTTCCCACTGAGGCCTCTATGACTGCTCCTCCTCTAGAAATAAGATAACATTCAGGGGGTTATTCACTAAAGTCCAAATTGTTGGGTATAGGTGTGAATTCGCCGGATAAAGACAGTCGCAATAGGCTGCTACTGTCAGTCACAGTCGCGTCTTTATAATGAGAATATTGTCACAGTCGCGACTTTATTATGGGAAAATTGTGGTGATATTAACTTTAAAAAATTGTCGAGACTTTACAATGGGGAAATTGTTGCGGGTTTGCTATGGGAATCCGCTGTTTGAGAATTCGACAGTTGAATTCGCACCTTAGTGAATAACCCCCTTAATTTATTGGAATCATGCTATAAAGTATAAAAACCTAGCCAGCAAAATTACGATAAGCATGTAGCACAAAGTAGCTGAATAGTCACAAGGGAAAAACTCCTCTTAAGGCTAGGTTCACAATGGCATTCTAAGCCACCCCATGTAAACCTATGAACTTACCTTGTTCCAACCACACTAGTGTATGATGCGCATACACTGCATACGGAACTCTGGCCAAAGCATTTTTGCCAATGTATATTAGATTAGATTCAGTTTATTGTCACTGTATAAGTACATACATACATACTGTACATAAACAGCGAAAGTGCAGTGCATCCATACAACAATATTTATATAGGATAAAATTAACTAAATAGTGGTAAATAAATAATAGTACAGTAATATATATATATATATATATATATATATATATATATAAAATAATAATAATAATAATAATAATAATAATAATAATATATAGCATATATACACTTCGCACAAAATGTGGCCAGATAGGAGGAGCCGCGAATGCCATGGGAGCGTTCACGCTATGTCGGGTAAGTACAATATTAAAGTGCCTCTAGAACAGTGGTTCTCAACCTTTTTTCGCCACGACCTCCGGCGCTGACGTCACCATGCATCACGTGATGATGTTTTTGGCCAAAACGTCATCACGTACGGGCGTCACATGGTGTCGTTTTCGGACGAAACGTCATCACATACGCATGTCACGCTGCATGAACCCTTATAAGAAGGGTCCTGCAGGCACTCCCGGGTGCTGCAGCAGTTCTCGACCCCCGTGGGACGGTCGTGTGACCCCCACCGGGGTCGCGAACCACAGGTTGAGAACCGCTGCTCTAGAATATATGGTTTTCCTGAATCTGTCCATATATTTTCAGGAGGCACTTTCCTAAAATACACTAGCGAAAGTATGCTAGTGTGATCTTGGGCTAAATCTACTGGTACGAGAATAAAGACACCTATAAAGGCTCCCCGATGGAAGAAGAGTAAGGACTATAGTTAGGATCTGTGTGATCCTTAATGATGTTCAAACCCCCCTTTAAACATTGTCTATCATAAATCTCTTCAATAGAAAATAATTGTGGACCGGTTCATGTTCACATTTATTTTGCAGAGCAAGAAACAACATTGAGACCAACTTCCTAGGAAACCACTATATGTACAGCACAATAGAAAATGAATTCCAAAGTATTTTATGGCTGTCTATTGACTTCTATTGTACCACACTGTATGCTCAAGAATATGCTTGCAAGAGTTCTTTAGCTGTAAAATGCCTAATTGTGTTTTTATAACTGTACAACCAATGGTACAACAGAATTCAATTCACAGCTTTCAGATGCATATTTTAAAGGCCACACCTTTCTGTAAATTGGTATCGCACCTCAGAACAGACAAACACATTGGCAATATACAGTAATTGCATCAATAATATTAAGCATGCTTGTGAAATAAACAAATGTTATATTTTTTAAGAAAATACATTGTACTTGCTGAAAACAGTACCTTACTTTAATTAGTTTTTTTAGTCCTTCCATGCATAAAAAGAGAGTGCAATGACAGGCTGTGTACAAGAGGTCTCTAATAATAAAATGTAAATATGTATTGAGTGGCAAGAAGTACTGTTGGGTGTTAATCAGTTATTAAAGGTAAAGTACAGTAGGTATGTTTTGTAAAACTGCAGCCTTCTTAAGGGCAATGACAGATGAGACGTTTTGACCCTGGCATTTAAGCTGGCATCAAGACTATAACAAAATGCATACCACTGATTTCAAGGTGACAGTGTCAAAACCACCTTATCTGAAGTGGTAACCATGCCAAACTCATTTTGTTGTGGGTTCCATGTAAAGTTACAAGGTGTTTTTGACATGATTGCCATTTATACCAATGGTACACAGCATGCATGGGTTGCCAAGTCTTTTAATGCCGGGGTTAAACTCCATTGTCAAAATGCCTTGACTGTCATTTCTGTAGGAGTGAGTTTCCTTCAAAACTTTAAAATTGTGCAGATTTAGCAAATTTATATTTAGACTCAGGGAAAACAGTTAATCTGAAAATGCAGATATTTAATTATTTTTCATAGTCATTTTAAGAAGTGCTTTGAGGAAGTTACTGCACTAAATCCAATTTGATAAATTTGCTTTTATTATACAGTTTGTATCTTATTTTAGGGTAGGAAACACATGACATGACATCACACGGTCAAGTGGGATTTTCCATTCATTTCATAATCCTTGAAACATGCATAAAAGATTTTTTTGGCTGACAAAATCAGACAGTGTCCCATTAAATTTTAGTTAGGAAAAAACTTGCAAAATAAATGAAACATCTGTTCTACAAGACTTAGCAGTTCAACAGAATAAACTACATACACATAGGGCATTTTCCTTGCCCTGTACTCAGCACTGATTGATTCTCAAGTGTATTGTGGCAGCATAACTAACATTTCCAAACATTGCACTCCATTGAGTTCTTTTAAACTCTTGCAGAGGTGCATTGCAGCTATTTAGGGGGGATTTAAGGATAGTCCGAAGAGAGGTGCGGAGTGTTTGCCTCACTTCGGACTGACTGATCTGCGTTCGCTGATGTCCTGCACGCTGACATCAGCAAGCGCATTAAAGGGATTCCAGTCTCAGCGAGGCAACTCTTTTGCTGTCGCCGAGACTGGAATCCCTGATTGCTGAATCCGCTGCTTACTAAAGTTGTGTTGGATAGGCTCGAGAATGTAGAATTAGTTCTATTTCTCTCACACAAGTTAAAGATCTGTGGAGATTACATTAATGTGTATTAATTGGTAAAAGTAAATTAAAAGTATTCTTGGATACTCTTAGCCTTATGGCATTATCCTGCTGAAAAAAAAAAATACATTCATAAATATGCTGTGGCCATGACAGAATGCAGTTGATGAATGTAAATGACTAGCATTGGTGATCCTGTGTTAGGTATGTTTTAATGGCCACAGTGGGTTGTTAGTGTTTGCATGGGGGAGTGCATTTCCTGACGCAATCGATGTTGTCTACATTTCCTTTCTGTGAAAAACACATTTCTCTGACTAGTTGGCTGGGATTCTACGTAGAGGTTAAGAACTGAGGCAACAGTTTTAGATACATAGAAAAACCAATTTATCTTAAATGCTAGGGTTTTCATGTTTAGTTTCTCTTCAGCCAATATACTACTAAACCATTAAGTAACTGTATGAAATCAGATGAAACAGATTATGAGACATAAAATAACAGTACTATTTTATAAAGAAACTCAGATGCACCAATATCTAATTTAAAGTTTAAAAAATACCTTTGTAAGTGTGGTTTCTGGGGACTGGTAACATCTATTGAAATGGATGAAACCTTAACTCTTACAGACAAAATCTGTTTAAACAAAATGACATAACTGCAGATAAACCAAAGGTATAACCATACACCATAAAAATCAGGGAATGATATACAATAAAAAAACAGGAATTAACTTGTGGAATGCTACAATCAATGGATATACACTGAATTCTTAATAGATGGAACTTATCCAGACATCTGGACAGGGTTGGTTCATCTCTTAAGCCGATAAGGCAGTTGGCTAAACCTACCAGCAATGAAATTTTTCTCTGATTATTTGCTCCATGCACTGTGTATATTAGCACCTGCAACACTCACTTTATACATTATGTTTTGTAAAAGCATTAACTTAACTGTATAGGTGACAGTTGCACTTTAAATAAATAGAGAGAAAGGAGATTCCAGTGCCTCAGTCATATGATAGTCTTATACTTTATCCATTCATCAGTGACCAGTAGAATATAACATAGTACATATATAAACTGAAATACTAAATTTGTCATTTATATGCCTACCTATGTAATATGTAGTGTTTACTGCATGTTCTTTTACATGACTAGTTAGGGAATAGAATATATAAATTACCCCACTGAGATGTAATAATAAATTAAGCCTTCTGCCAGAGAGGGAGGAAGTTAGTTACAGACTAGGGGTAATTCAGCAATGAGACCACTCGAGTCGCCGAGACTGGAATCCCTTTAAAGCGTTCGCTGATGTCCGCCTGCAGGACATCAGCGGGCGCATAACAGCATGTGCGAAGTGATGTGAAGGATCCGGAGCTCACTTCGCACATTGCTGAATTACCCCCTAAGTTGCCATTTGGCCTTAGTTATGAAAGATATGGTTTATGTTAAGGTGTGTGTGGATTTTTTGTTTGCTTCCTCCCTTGACTATGCATGCATGTTTCTAGCATCGATTGCTTCAATATTAGCAACTTGGTGGTTATTATTACAATTGTATTGCTACTGTTTATAAGTCTATGCACCTTAGATATAGGGTAAGGCTGTATATATTATTTGTAAATAAGTTGTAATTTATATTATCTCCTTTTGAGCTTTTTTTTTCTCACTGGGGGATATTTATCAAAGTCGAAAAGGTTTTTTAAAGGCCTATTGCTGGAGGAAGTGTCTTTATTTTATTATGTTTGCATTGCCTATTTAAAAATACTCTTTTTGCTATGTAAATAACTTTTTTATGCTTTTTTTTGTATTAAAAAGTTATTTTCGATCTTTAAAAATCCCAAAAATGCTTAATAAATAACCCCTAAGCTTAAGGCTCTGAATAAGTACACATTATTTTCTGCCCCCTATTGAGTCTGTTTTGTCCCCTCTTTGCATTTATTTTCTGCCTTTAAAAAAAATCTCACACAGTTATTTTACATTTTCGTGGCACTCCAATACTTTTGGCATTTTGCATCCACAGAATATACATAAAATAATTACACAGTAAATATTAAACAAATATACCCAACAACTACAACAAGAAACTGAACTTTTTAAAGAAGGAATTAATTTGTGAATTCTGGCAACTGAATGTAACATAGTAACATAGTTCATATGGCTGAAAAAAAGAAACAAGTCCATCCAATTCAGCCTATTTTCCTGCAATGTTGATCCAGAGGAAGGCAAAAAAATCCCATGAGGCAAGAGCCAATTATCCTCATATTAGGGAAAAAATCCTTAATGATTCCATACATGGCAATCAGAATAATTCCCTGGATCAAGATCCCTCCTCCAGTTATCTAGTACCCATAACTTGTAATGTTCTTACACTGAAGGAAAGCATCCAAACCAGTTTTGAACTCCTTAGTGGAATTAACCATGACATCATCTTCAGGCAGAGTGTTCCATAGCTTCACTGCTCTTACAGTAAAAAAAAAACCTATGTTAATGCAGAAACTTTCTTTACACTATATGCAGAGGATGTCCCTTTGTTATACTAACAGTTCTTGATATAAATAGATTGTGGCAAAGATCTCTGTACTGACCTCTAATATATTTATACATGGTTATTATGTCTCGTCTCCCTTTAAAGGAACACTCCAGCCAAAATTGAAAAAAATGCATGTGTTAGTAAATACATATTACTAATTTTTATTAAATGCATTTTATTTTTAATTTTGGCCCTAAAATGAAATATCTTACCTGTTTAGAAGTACTTCTGTATTTAGGATTACATCTTCATCTGTGCCGCCGACTCTAAGGTGTCCTGGAGCTGAAACTCTACACAGCCGCGATCCTCTCCTTTCAGTGTGCAGCCCAGCGCCGGCATCTTCTAATAGTCACATGGGAGAGCAGCGCATCATCAACCCGTCTCACCCATCAATCCCTCCCCAGCGTGCAGCCCCTGCCAGTAGTTTCATCAGCTTCACACTTCATCACGCTCATTGCGGGGAGCGTTCTAATTGGACCCTGCAATGAACGTGATGATGTTTCAACCATTTATCAACCATCTGTGAAACAAGTTGGGAGGTGCTTCTCTGTCAGCCTGCACTGATGAACAAGCTTCGGGTGCCGGCTAATTACAACACAGCTCATGCTGTGACTGTAGTGATACACCTCTATATTAGGTAAGGTTTCTAATAAGTCTTTCTTCTTTTTTACCTTTAGTTCCCCTTTAATATTTCAAAAACATGTTTTAAAAATTTCTAACATTCCTTTCTCCTACTGTTCCCTGGGTACATGTAAATATATGGTATTTTATATCACAGAAAGGTATTATACATCATTGCTTCAGCACTATAAGGAACTATCATTGTATTGTCTTCCAACAATACAATTATGCATGACAGTTTTGTAAAGTTTAAACTAGGAGGTGGGGCAACCATGAAATCCACTGCTAAAACAGGAAGCCTTAAGGTTAACAGTGGTTAAAATAGTAGCTCAATAAAAACAAAATTGTTCTGTGCAAAGATACCGAATATAGTCTGAAACAGACTATAGCCTATTTAATGTTTTATAGTTTAGTATAAAACATTAGTAATATTCTTACACTTTGTTTTGTTCCTTTAAACATTTTGTCCTAGATGTTTACTAGTGTCTTATTTGAAGGGTATATAAAAAATTTTGTGAAAGAATTGCTGTGTTGAATGGCTGAATTTTTCATATTCCCTTCAAATAAGACACTAGTAAACATCTAGGACAAAATGTTTAAAGGAACAAAACAATGCTGCAGCATTTTAAAACAATTTAGTGTGACTGAGCTAGACCAACTTAACAGGTTTGCATGCAAGCATCTATAATACTTACACTAGCGTACTGTCACTATGTAGTAGGCTTGAAAGCATCTGGCTGGTCTAGAGCATGCTGTAGCTTTGGCGTATTACTGCTACCTGCTCCAACAATTGCATCTCCATTTATCCATATAGAGTCAGAAGGAACTGGTAGTCAGAACATAATTTTGTTGTAGTAAAATTTGTTACAATTGACCAATATGCATTTGGAGCCAGATGCTTACAATCACATCTAATGGCATAAGTAAGTGACCAGATACATTTGCTTTTAAAATATAAAAAAGTGATTCTAAAGTGATAATTCTTCCTCCATATACTATACCTGTACACCTGTGCCCCCACATTGCACTTGGGGCTAAAAAGTAAATACAATTCCTTCAACCTGAACAACTTGAATTTTTTCTGCTTGTAGTTTGGCCATAAAAAGTTTTGATCATGTGCTTCAGGTTTTTCTACTAATTTAAAGGGGACAGAAATGCTTTCTGTTTTTGTATGGGTCGATATGCTAGTCTGAACACATCTTATCTGAATACTGAAAATTAGCCTATTTTTTCCCACTAAATCCTATCACTGTGTGCAAAAATATTAACACATGCTGCAGGATTAGTCATTTCTAAAATGTTTGTATTGAAGTCTCAAATCAATGAGTCTATATGGGAAATTAAGATTTTTACTTTTGGACACTATGAAAACCTTTATTTGTGACATCACAGACAGAAGAACTTAGTTATGACCACTGTCATGTCAAGGACCAGCTTTTGAAACACTTCATGTTTTATATAACTTACAGCTACAGCTTCTAGCATTCATTGATCATTTAGATTTGGCACTTTATATCAGCACATGAAAAAACAAGTTCAACTTACAGATCATTTAGAATAACAAACATATTGCATAGTGGCAATAAAATAATATTACCAAAATCAGAAGCACAGCACTCTTAAAAAAAGACAAACAGCTCAGAGACAAAGATCAAAAAATAATATTTTAATATTTTTTCCTGCTCATCCCTTTCAACAGTAAAAACAATGAATTCACTGGGTCTCATTTTGCAAGATAAAATAAATTGTATTCCTTTAGTGCCCTCTTCAGGGCAAATTAATAAAGTAACTTATTAATATAAGTAAATCAAATCAGAGTTGAATAATTGCTCTCATCTAAAGGATTTCATGTATTCATAATTTTCTGGGAAAATCTGTACATTACCATTAACAAAATTAAAGCTTTTCTCTGTACAAGCTAATTTTTTTGCCTCTGAAATCATAGGCATTTTAGAGGGAAACCCATTCCATGTATGTTCATTATATACAGATCTGGAAGTACAAACTGTGTGTGATAGAGGCTTGTCAAATGCAATCACTTTTTCCTCCTTTTATTACGTTTTGGCCACAAATGACGCCCTCCTCCTCCTTCTCTTCGTTTCTCCCAAGTGGGCATTGGAGGTTCAATTTCATTGGGGCGGCCCCCTCGGTCTGGAACACTTCCTGTCATGAGTACCTATCAAGGATCTAATAATTATTACAGGTTCCTCCTAATAGCAAGTTATTTATTTATTGTAAAAAGACTCACTATAATTTACCAGCTTATAGAGAAAGAGGAATACATTTTACATCCATACATCCTATTTTTATTACTTTTCTAGTTATGTATGTATTATGACACTTGCCAGCAGTGCAACAATATATAAAAAAATGTAAATAGAAGATTGCAATATATATTGTGGAGGGAATAAAATGCTTCTATACAGCACAAACATTGTTTTAGACAAACATCTCTATATAAACACTTCTGCAAGGGATATATGTGTGGAGTGTTTGTACCTTGTTGATAGCACTAGAAGTTTTTTGACGAAATGTAGCATTGCACGTGTGTAGAATTCGAGAATCTTCCTCTCTTGCAGCAAGAAGGTGAGACATCGAAATGCGAGACTCCATCGCCAGAGACTGGCGTAGTGGCCAAAACACCTTCCTCATGGTTTCTCCATGCTCCTGTTTGTATAATGTCATAAGGAATGAAAAAAAGGGGATGCTACAAAATAGTAGATATGGACCTGTCCCAATTTTTTAATGATGCGTTGCTTCCATTGATTTTTAAAGTAGTTCATTTTTTCAAATGAAATGGAAAACAGTCTAACTTTCAACTTCTGATATATGTTCTCTTGTGAATAATGAGAGGGTCCAAAACAAGGAAACTATGGTTTGGCATCAGTATCACCCACAAGTCATACTAGATTGTAGATAAGCCACTAAAGAGAATAGATTTCAAAACGCACAGAAGTCTGCCGATATCCTAACAGTATTATATAGATTAAAAGGAGAGCTATGGTGCAACTTCAGTATGGGAATACTGTCACAGTCACGACTTTAAAATTGTCATGATCATGGATTTGCTATGGCAACCTGGTGTTTGAGAATTAAACAGTTGAATTCTCACTTTAGTCAATAACCCACTTAAGTGTACTGCTGCTAGATCAGTATTCATCTGACAATCATCAGATGAAAACTTTGCCGCTCCTGTTCGCTTTCAGATTATGTGAGTGATGTTTGTCCTTAACATAGATCTGCCCCCTTTGCCGAAATAACCTTTTTTTCACTACATAAGCTGCACTTTTTTTTTTGGAGCAAATGTTCATTTACTTCAGCTACTGCACGGGTAGGTGGGGTGCCAGTACACAGATGCACAGGTGGCCAGCTTTTGAAGTACTGACCTTCCTCCCGGCAGTGTATCAGCAAGCCTGCCTCCTGTCAGTGCTTTTCCATACTCAACTAGGAAAGCAGTGCTCCGTAGGCACCTTCCGCTCCCCTTAGCTCTTGTCGGCACTATCTGCTGTGGATTAGGCTACTATCAGCGCAGCTGCACTAGTAGTAGACGAATCCACGGTGAATAGAACTGACAAGGCCTGGGGAGCAAAAGGCGCTGACGGAACACTGCTTACCTAGCTGATTCCAGAGAGTGCTGACAGGAGGGGACTTGCTGGTACACAGTTGGGAAGAAACCTGCCTACATGTGTATATGTGAAGGGGAGGGCAGGTAGGCGCAGAGAAGACAGTGTGAGCAGTGGCAGAGAGAGCAGGCTGTGCTGTCCATCTCCATCAGGAAACAAAGTGTCCTCCAATAACGGTATAACCCTAATAGTGTCCCCCATAACAGTTGCTGGTGAGTTTATATTCTTGAAATATATTGTGAATACATTTTGATATACTGTATATATA
>WMED01006010.1:0-17500 GCA_019650415.1 Pipa parva | reverse complement strand
CCCTTCCACTTCGGATCTATATCAATACCTCTTTTTGATGGGAAAACATTTTGGATTTTTGGCTAAGTGACAGGACCAACTCCATGGGGCACAATGGGTTTACATCAGTCTCATGAGAGTTCTTTTGGTCAATAAAATTGTCTTGGAACAGTTAAGTAAATAGGAGAAAACAGCAATAAAAATTATCTGTTTCTCCAGCATTTACTAGTCAAAGTTTTTGGCTTTAGTAAATGCACCCTAAAATGTTTACAAATTTAACAAGCAGACACAAGAATTTTCTTTATTACTAGACTATTATTTATATATAGGAGTTTGTGAGTTTTTCAGTGAAACAGCTTGTCAATGTATGTGTTTCTGCAAATGAAAAGACTTTTAAACCAGTAAAGCATTTCTTATCAATTGTACTGAAACAAAAAGGATCAACATAAGCAGGGGTTTAGACCCAGCTCATCACTATTGAAATATGTCACTGTATTTTTCACACAGTGAAATAAACAAAAATGTGAAGAAAGTACATGAATTCTTCTTTATGTATTATGAATTGATGAATGATTTTATTTTGAAACATTATTTAAAACATCCAAATCAAGATTATGTTCTACTAACTAATACAAATTCTGCAAGGTTCTTAAACACCACAGATATAATTCATAAACTTTGAAATCTGTATATATATATATATATATATATATATATTTCAAATTAATTATTGATATGAGCTAGACCATATAATATTTTGCCATAACATGTCAGAATTTCTCAGAAACATTCATTTTCCTCTTTTTGACATATTTGGATGAGAAAGATAAGCCTATCAGTCAGCACCACCTGCAAAGTGCATGTCAGATATTTGGTCCATCTTGGGATTTTAGTGTCTTTTGGTTTTAATGTTCTTCATAGACTTTTTTCAGCACTTTTATTTTCTATTTTTAGTACTTTTTGTAGGCTTCTGTAACTGACAGCCATCGAACATAACATTCTCACTTAGGCTTTCTGTTTTTAAATTTCCAAACTGATGCCTATAAAAGAGGAATAAGGTGCAATGCATTTATATTTGGGTATTTAGAGCAAAAATAATAGACATGCCAAAGAAAGTCTATAATAGTATTTGCAGTACTTCAAAAATGATAGTAAAAGCTATAGTATTCTGGTTCATTATTTTTAATGTACTGTAAAGTATATAAAAAGTATATAGATGACAATGATTTGAAGCATGTGTCATGTGTAAGATGTCCTTTTGACAACTGGTGGGGAATAAAAATATTGAGTTTCACAATTTAGAAGGTTGTTCTATTTGAGCAAATGGTATAAAAACTTTAGATCTACATATACTTGTAAACTTAGCTCAATGGAAATTTTAGAATATTTAAAATTAATGTAATAACCATGTTGCAATATCAATGAGATTATAATATGGTTATATTTGTACTGTATGTGTTTATGTTGCAAAAATGCATGTACTGTAAATTATTGGTATTTTGCAGAAAAGAGTTACTGGATAAAGGGAACATATAGAGTTACATGTGCCATAATTAATTCTAAATTATCAATATTTTAATATAAACAATCTTATATTAAATCTTAGAATTTCTATAAAAAGTTTTTTCAGGCCAGATTCCACTCTTTACTGCTCTTCTGAAAGTCCCCTAAGATGACTTAGGTCACTGGTTCCCTCTAACTCTATCTTCCCCTATCTTTCCCATATATTCCCTTAAATCAGAGTACAATATCATCATTTTTTTCATCCATGTGGAATGCAATATCAGCCAACAGCTGGTGCTGTATATTGAATAAGTAGTATACAAAACAAAGGCAAATTATGCAGCTTATGCAGATGTGTTGGTTGTAAAGTTATTTTTCAACACAAATGAAGCAAAAAAATTGATGATGAGCTACTCTGAAGCATGAAAGGAGGCTTACATACAGGTGAACACACTCACTTCTCATTTCACTGCTCATGTCACTCTTCTGGTCCCTTTGCAACCTGCTTTTTGGCAAGGAGACACTACGGAGACTGCTCTGTGTAAATGCACAGTCTCTATTTTCCAAAGCCAAAGGTCACATTTGGACTCTTATCCTCGTTGACCTAATATCTGCTGTTTCTACTGCTAATCATTCTCTTATTCATATTCTCCACATTCTTTGGAGTTCATAATCAATCGGCATCTTGGCTTTTATCTTACCTTCGTAATCACTTTTGTCTCCTATGCTAAAGTTACCCTTTTTGCTGATCCTGGCAATCTACTCTTGGATGGTGCATTGCTGTCTCAAATTTAATCTTGCTAAAACAGAAATGATCATTTTTTTCCACCTAAACCTGGATCTACTCCTACCTATTCATTCCAGTTGTTGATGTAATCATTAACCTTGTTGCTTTTGCATGTTGACTTTGGGTAATTTTTGATTCTTCTGTCTCCTTCTCTAATTACATTGTTACTACTGTATAACATTATCAAGATTTGTCCATTTCTATTGGAATACCAAGTACTCACAATCCTCTGAATCAGTGCAAGGGCTCAATCCAGAGGGTACAGTCTGTAAATATACCCATGTTCCAGCTTCTTACCCATGATAAGGTGTTGCTTAGGCCCAACAACTGCCATATTTAACAATAGTGTTACATGTATATCCCAGCATGCCTAGTGAAACACATATACCTTCATCGTTGGTTTGAGATATCTTTGGCCCCCATTGAATCTGATTACAGGCTACTAGTAAACATTGTCCTGTATATCTGAACTAGCATAATGATAAATAAGCCAGTAGCCCAAGTGTGGGTATATTTAAAAGGAACTAGGGACTTATGTTCAATGGCACCAGACCTGGTCCCCCAATACTGGGTCCCACAAGAAGATCCTCTGCAGCTTGATTAGGTTGGTCCAACCCTGGAATTCACCACTTAGTGAATAAGTGAATTTGGGACTATCAGAGTAGAAATAGCATCAGCTAGTAAAAATGCCTTTGAAGCAAAACTCTTATATTTGTATTATTTTGAGTTCATCTTCCTTGGCAGCCATCTTTTAGCTATTAAGTAAACAAACAACCAACCTGTCCTATAATTCCCTATGGAACTTTATGATAATACACATTGATGATATTCCCCCATAAATCCCACTTTAGCTGCAACCAGCAGAGAGAGAGAGAGAGAGAGAGAGAGATGGAGATGACAACTCCCCATAAAACTCAAAAATTTAACCTTAAAAAATGGCCAGTATCATAGCAATAAAAGCTTTGCCAATCCTGATAGTCCTTATCTAGGACTAGTCCAGGTTCTATGTCTTCTGAGCAACTAGCAACCCCACATGGGAGCATGTAAGATAAGTTCTAAGATAGTTAATTTGATCATACCTAGGGAACATATGAGACTCTAAGGGCATGGAGTTCAGCTCCCTATAGAGTTCAAGTGGCTGGAACCTTGGACCTATTGCGGGTCTCCTGAGATGCTGAATTCCCCAGTTATAACATAGTGGCCCCATGAATCCCCCTAAAGGACCCATAAAAATATGTGATCTGAATAGGCAAGTGAATTATTGAAATTCTGCACTTGTAAAATGTTATGTTTTAAGTTAAATTCATGAATTTAAATAGTTTTTTGTTTGTTGTTACATTTACTGATAGCAGATGTGTTAAATAGACCTCGCCCAGTCCCATTGTTTTCTATGGGGCTATAAATAATACATATAAAGGAAGTGTGGCTGAGATCCACATTTTTAAAGCTAAATAACTAAATATTTTACTTTCTAGACATAATTTAGACTTTTTAAATGTAGTTATTGAATATGTAGTAAGTGTAATTCCATTTCAGCTATTTTAGCATTATTGTCCTTTTTTAATGATAAAATTTTTAGTTACTACATAGGAACCTCTGCAATGCTAATCCAAATAGAAATTTTCCTAGTGTTATTGGTCTCATAATAAATCCACTGTGGACTATTTAATCCAATGTCACCTGGTCCAGAGCTGTTTTTTGGTTTATAATGATAAATTAAAATGCCGCAGGAGATTAATCCCATAGGTCGCTATAGTCCTGACCAACTTAGAAAGTAGAATTCTCTACTACTAAGTTAAAGGGAAAGCCTAATTTTTTCTCCTTAAAGGACTATTTATACATATATTTTATCTATATTTCATTATATGAAGTCAAAGTAAACCATAGTAATATGGACAAGTAAAGAGGTGCAGTATTTACTAAAATAGGAGCTTTATTATGATTCGTGAGGATCAAAGAAATCTCATATTCTGCCTTGAATTTTCATTGATTTTATAATGATATATAATTGAGTGAAAGATGTAAAATTCAGCCTCTCCTGGTTCCTTGTACAATGAAGATGCTAATTGGCTAAAAGATGTAAAATTCGGCCTCTCCTGGTTCCTCATGCAATGATGATGCTAATTGGCTGAAAGATGTAAAATTCAGCCTCTCCTGGTTCCACATGTTATGATGATGTTAAATGAATGATATCCATGGGCCTGCAGGCCATATCCAGCCCTCTGACAATCTCTGACCGTCCCAAGTAAGATCCCCTGAGGACTGAGGAGAACAGCACCAGTGGATGCAGTGTTCGGGCACCAATCCTTATAACCTGGCAAGAGCAAGACACACACAGAACGGGCCACACACAGGACAGACGACACACATATTTGAGTTCCTGAGTAGGATGCATGATTCTCCAGAAGTGACAGGGAGAGGGGGTTTCCTGCAAAAATGGGAAGGTCGGGGGGTAGCCAATTGCCGTAGGTGCCAGGCGCATGTACTCTGGCCCTCTAAAACCATTCCACTTTCTCATGTGGTCCCATGGAAAAATGAATTGCCCACCTTTGGTCTAGGTGAATTATAACAGAAAAGTGGCCCTTGGCTTTGTCGATCTGGAGATCATTTGAAAGTTTACACAGAGCAGTCTCCATAGAGTTCCCTGGCCTAAAACCAGACAGCAGAGAGTCCAGACGATGGTGCGCATGCAGATAATTAGTAAGGTGGGTGCAGACAAGACATTCTAGAAACCAAAGGATAGAGAGTGACAGGAAGGTAGTTAGCGAGGTATGCAGGGTCCAGTGTAGCTTTTTTAAGGATGGGTTTAATACAGGCCTGTTTAAATGATAAAGGAAAAGTTCCAGAGGACAGGCAAGAGTTGAACAGGTGTGCAAGGGTCGGTATAAGGATAGAGTCACAGAAATTAATTAAATAAGAAGAGATGGGAGGAAGAAAGAAGTTGAGAAACTTCAGACTGAGTAGCCAAAGAAAAAGAATTCAGAAACTCATGGGGATATAGGAAGAATTAATTCTGTGTTAGGAGGAGTAGCAATCTGGTCGCAGATATTATCACTTTAGTTTCTAAAGAAGTTAGCAAAATTTTGTGGTGAATGTAAGGGGGGTTGTGCCTGAGGTTAAGAGATGTAGAAGGGTGTTGAAAATGGAAAATAGACAATGGGGATTAGATTTATTCTGGCTTATGAGGGTTCTTTAATAGGATTGTTTAGCTAGTTAGAGAGAGGAGTTAAGGCATGAGATCAAAAACCTATAAGTCTGCCTGAGAATAGGATTTCCTCCACATATGTTCTGCACAACATATGAAGGATCTAATAAAACACGTTTCAGCATTTAGCCAGGAGCGAGGACTATTAATAAGAATCAGTTTAGGCAGCAGGGGGCTAATGAATCAAATGTAGTAGATAAAATGGAGTTATAGGAAGTAGCCAGCACATCAGGATCAGAGTAGGGCAGGGACATGGATAGGCTGTAGGACAGAGAAGTAGCAAAGGCTAGGTGATCAATGGCATACATGTTGCGAATATATGTTTTAGGGGTGGAGAAGTTGGAATAGGTGAGTATTAGATAAAAAAGTTTAGAGGGTGATGATCCAAGGGAGGGAATGGAATGATATTAAGAGCTGAGGGGGTAATTCAGGAACAATCGAACTTACCTTGCGATGCTTCTCACCACTTCGCCGAGTCGGGTACACGCTCCCTGGTCTCCTGCAAGCGGAGATCAGCGAACGCTTTAAAGGTACTTCGGCTCACCTCGTGACCACTCGAGTAGCTTCACCGAAGTACCTTTAAAGCTTTCACTGATCTCCACTTGCAGGAGACCAGTGAGCACGTACCCGACTCGACGAAGTGATGAGAAGATTCGCAAGGTAAGTTCGATCATTCCTGAATTACCCCCTGAGAGAAAAGCATTTTTTTGTAAAAACCAGATCTAGAGCATGACCATCCATATGGGAGCTAGAGTTGGTCCACTGCTGTCTCTGTTGTAGAGTTGTCTCATTGTTGTGAGAAGAAGAAGCTAATAAAGTTAGAAGATCAATCAGTGGTAAACATTTAATGATCATTCATATTACTGATCTGTAATATGAGTTAATACTGTGTTTGTGGTATGAAAGAGAATAGTACTGGAGATGCCTACTACACATTATATTATGTGCTACTGTGGTTGCATTTCCTTGAAAAATCATTTATGGTTACTGTACAGACTGTGCTTAATTTGTCTGCATTATATACATTTATATATAGTTTTGCTGAACATATCCAAATGGTTTATGAATCTAGAGTGAAACCAAAATATACTTCCATTCCATTGCTAAGATGGTATTATACCTTGGTATTGTTTCAAGGGTAGGAAAATATGAGTACTATTAAGCTGAAATATACCGTGTCTTCCCTAAAACAGGTTTCAATTAAGATTAAAATTTGAGTCTAAAAAATATGTCCATGAATAGCCCAGGGAAGCTTATGGGTCTGTGGCTGCACAGATGTTTTGCAATGTCTTACAAAAAGATATTAGTAGAAGTCTTAACTGGGAAAATTAAATTCTTGTTGAACACCTTTAATTTTTTTATGGTTCTTGGAGTAGGATATAAAGATGAATTTGTCAGATTCTTTAATACAGATAATTTAACATATGCTGATAAAACACCATTTTCTCCATAGGACTGTATGTAAATGAACCCTCTTGAGTTATGTTGTTTAATTTCTTTCACAAACCATTAACTAACAAAGCAAACCCAGCTGCATTTGTAGGAAGCTGGAAAAAAGAGAATGATTCCCATGGAGTTGGTGCCATAGATGTACCATGATAAGTATATGTAAAAGGGTATGAAACTATCTTTAGATTTAATCAATTATGCATGCATGGTATTTTCAAGTTATAGCTAGGAAAGCTATCCCCTCTAGGATATTAGTTTGTATGAAATGTTTCAGAGGTTTACTTTTTTATGAATAGCATTAAGAGGGGATACTACTTGCAGTAGTAATTTGTATACTGAAGACACTGAGTGCTTTAATAATACTAATGATTTTTATTATCATGATTATTATTTGATAAAAACACCATTTACCTAATCTCTTCTATGGGTAACCCAAGTTATATGATTTTATCTTTATAAATGAAACCTTTACAGCCTTTCTGCATTTAAACCAAGTATCTATTTTATTGAAATGATATAGTTCATGTATAGATTTGCTAAGAAATCACTGTTTCAAGAACAAATTGAAAGTAGAACAATTACTTTAACAGCTCACCTTCTGACAACAAAGACATTTCCTTCTCTCCTAAGCACAGACATCAGAAATCACTGTCTTTAGAAATGCTATTTCCTCATGTGTTCCTCTTTTAGACTAGAAATACATTTTCATTTGAATGAACACACATAGAAAAAACATTTACAATTGGCAGTTCTCCAGCTTTGCTCTTAGCTATATTTAGTACATGTTGGTATCTGTGTTTTGCTTGTTAATCTTTAATCTTAAAGATGAGGTAACTGCTCACTGTTTGTGACTGAAAAGTCTCACAAATGATCACTGAACCCATAGTTAAAGCTGCATTGGAAGTGATTATATATACATTTTTATTCAAAGAGCTGTTACTCTTTTCCATCACAATTCAATCTGCTATTTTTCAAGACTGTGACTCTCCTCAGTTGGTTGATTGTCCTGCCATGTCCCTACATCTCACTTGTTCCTTTTGATTGTTCCTTGTGGTTGTTCTATGTGCTCTTGTGACTCCATGGGCGAAATGTATTAAGCTCTTAAAAGCTGTTTCAGCTTTTCTGAGTTTAATCAGGAGAACAATGTGAAGTTTTTTGCGGTAAGTAAAATTTTGCCTCAATCGATACTTGCCATGAGAAACTTTTTTTTATTGAATATATCCATGGAAAGTGTAGCCATACAGAAAAGCTACCTTTCCATGGATATATTCAATAAAAAAAAAGTTTCTCACAGCAAGTATTGATCGAGGCAAATCTCGTGATACTTACCACGAGAAACTTCAAAGCCTTCTCCCAAGTTATTAAACTCGGAAAAGCGAAAACAGCTTTTTTGAGTTTAATAAATTTCACCCATCATGAGTGATTCGCCAATGAGGGGTGAATCTGAGGGTCATGAACTTGGAATTCCCTTGCTGCGAAGGCCATACCCCCTTGGGGGTATGCATATGCAGCATAAGTCTGCGCTAAACTCACTGTGGCACAGAGGATCCATTGCAGACCCACGACAATGGTATAAACAATTTCAGCTAATTTTAACAAACCATTCATTTCCTGAATAAATCATTACATGGGTGGAAGAGGAGCCTTCCAGTATCAGACTAACGTTTCTCAAAGTACAATTGAAATTCATTGTAGACCAACTGTGTAAAATATTTAGGAAAAGTTAAATTTGTTGTATCTTTCCTGTACGCACTTTTTGGTCATAATATCTCAAATATGTATGTATTTATATATCTATTTATATTGAAATAAAAAAGAAGACGGGTATAAAGTAGTATGTTAATAATTAATGTAGGACGATTTCTTTTTGTTTTAAAAATTGAAACACAATAGGTCCTGTTGTGATATTACTTTTATTGAGAAATTAAGATAAATTGGCAACATTACCATTTTGTTACCTAATTTGTGAGTTGACTGTTTTATTGAATACGTTGTTAGTATATAAATAGCATAGCCATAAACTTGAAGGGTAGAGAATTTGCAGATTTATTATTGTGTTTACTAATAATGTTTTGTTTTGTTTTTGTTTTTTTGCTTCCAGTTAGTTGAGATGTTTGGATTCAAGATTTGTTTAAAGAAAATCCTGGATATGATTAATACAAGACCTTTAATGAGTGCTGCCCAGGCTATGACAAAGAGTTTTATTGAATAGAGAATACATAAAATAGTGGGATTAAACCAGTTAGTAACAATCGGTTATTCTATTTGAGGTCTTTCAGTTGCAGCATTCAACAGCTGGCCTTCTCATTTTGGATGTATCTTCCTTAACCAGGCAATTCTATATAGTTCATTTCAGTGGCACTTGCTTATTATTAAGTATTTTATGTGGTAATTGTTTGATGCCAACTAGCAAACAAACAGGTTTAACAACAATATAATATAATGTGATATATAAAGGGCAGCTAAAGAACAGTTATCTCAAACAAAGCATTTTGTAAAGTGATATTATTATTTTTGTTACATTGCCTTCTGTATAGCCTGGCTGAATCAGCTTCCTGTGCATGCCTACTGCACAGTTCTAAAACCACTCACCACACTGCAGTTGATCATACTTGAGAGAGGAAAATAGGCTGTGGATCAAGAGGCCAGTCACAGATCTTACACTGGGGCCCCTGAGTTTCTAGTTATGCCACTGTATTCTATATCTGAAGACATTATATTCTGTCGTGCAGCAGATATATGGGCGAAATTTATTAAAAGCGATAACATCGATATCGCAATATCGAACGGGTTTTTACCGATGTCGCGATATCGAATTTTGGCCAAACCATTGATTTCAATGGCAGAATGGCTGAAAATTTGATATTGCGATATCGGTAAAATTGCGATATCCTGATATCGGTAAAAATGCGATATCGGTAAAAACCCATTCGATATCGCGATATCGGTAATTTTACCGATTTTAATAAATTTCGCCCATGTATGTCTTTGTAAACTCCCTTAGTACAAGCAACAGCAATTATTATATCCATATGCCATCTGAGAGAACAACTAAAATGAAGAGTTTTATATACAAACTATGTATGTGATGTGAGAGCACACGTCATACGTGCACATAATAATTTAAAGAACCAGTAAAATCAGAACATGAAAAAAGTTGTCACGGCAGATATACCTAGTAGTAGTAGTAGCATGATACTTGTAAAAGGTTATCCTAAAATTTCATTCCTAATTGCATTTGTTTTACTGCATAAAGGCACCCAACTGATAAAATATAGTCATAAAAATATAATATCAAAGATTATATTTTTACTAATACTGCAAATAAATAACTGCTATGATATGGTCATGGTCCTTTAATATATCATGTACAAAAAAATACACTAACTGAATTTACCAATCAGTGGTAAAAGTTCAATGTTTCAATCACTCACAGAGAGCGCTTGTTGAAAGTGACACCTATACACAAAATAAATTAAAGCAAATAAAAGTACACCCATCATGTTCCTATTCCAAAAATCAAAAGCTGTATTTGGATTTTTTATGTCAAAAGTATTCTGGGTATATTGAACCACTGAGCTACTGACCTGTAGTCATTGTTTTGACGTCTACCCAAAAAAGAAGCACAGAAATACACCTGATAAAGTGTGTGAAGAATATGAATCAGAAACAAGTAGCCACACTCACTGGAAGTTAGACACAATTTGATTGAAACGCTCATACTGTTACTGACATGCTTACTGAAATGCACATTCAATGATGTGACCTTCTGGCAGAAGCACTCACTTGAGGCACATTAAAAGAAACAGACTTACACTATTACAACTTAATTCCAAACTCTCTGACACATGAAAACAACGACTGTAATACACAAAATTTAAAGTCATAAACTGTGAAACAGTCTGACAGAATACATAAGTGATCAGAAGGAAATAAGCTTTGTTTATAAGTGAAAACAATGTACAGTGCTTGGTCAAAGAGATTCTCACAAAAAACACCTTCAGGTACATTTTTAATTGAATGACAGTGTTGTTTTTGCTTGACAAAACATAGTTGCTCTGTTTTACTAAATGCCCAAGAACCTGTAAAAAAAATTGTCAAAATGCAAATGGTCTTCATCTGTGCACTTAGGTGATCTCTCAAAATCACCAGCAGTAAACATATTTAAAGATCAATGTCCAAAAACAAAGCCATATTATTACAAGCAAACCAGGTAAAATATATTTAAACAATAGCTTAGTGCCCCCAATACCCAGGAAAGACCCTGATGCAAACAGATCCATGCTGTACCCTATACCTTTTCTTTTTGATGACAAATATCCTAGCATATGGTGATCCACTTTCCTGGGATCCTCTCAGTCTAAAACTGTCCCCGGAAAGAAACCATTTCCCCTATACCTTGTGTGATGGATAGGGGAGGACTGAATTAACTGTGTGAGTCATCTAAATGTCATAGCTTTGCCCTGTGCAGGGAGGAAATATAGGGGATGAACTGGTAATAGTCCCTCTGCTGCATCCCATTTGCAGGCTCCAGGGCTCAGCACAGCACTGCAGAGTGCAGGGGCCCTGATGTATATTCTGAACAATGTAGAATATTGGAGAAATATATGCACACACATTTTTTGCAGATTCGGGTATATAACACTTTTATTGGATCATAGGTGCAAGAAACATGTGCAGCATTTCGGGGGTATAACCACCCTTTGTCAGACACATGGTGATTATACCCCCAAAGCGTTGCACCTGTTCCTCACACCTATGGTCCAATAAAAGGGTTACTTACCAGAATCTGCAAAAAACATGTGCATATTCTTCTCATATATGGTGATGTGTTGCCTAACATCCAATAATCTTGCACCACCTCTAAAGAAGTGAATTGGCATGCACCACAATATACTCCTTTAATATGAACAATGCCCTGGGGAGCAGGACCCAGTGGTGATACTTCACCTTGGCCCAGGAGGCTCACAGTATTCTACTGACCATGTAGAAAGAGAGGGGTATGTGAAATGGCAAATTCCTTTCCCTCTTTACCTTATTCTTTTGTCCAGTAGGTCAGAGTGGTAATGTATTAAACACAGGGATGCTTATTCAATGTACTTCCAATTTAGGGTGTTGACAATCAGCAGCCAGACTGTAAACTGAACTGCATGAATTTTGTTAATATTTATCATGTTCATATCAAATAATCCCTTAAAGAATGTAGATTATTTTTGTTCTCCCCAGATAAGCAAAATGTATGTAATTGATGAGTTCATTTTATTAATAAAAACTGGAGTGTGAGGAGGTGGTGGTAATAGAAAGCTATGGATTTCCTAATGTACTTATTTTGCACCAATGGAGTGTCTAATATAAAGTAGGACATTGGAATTCACAGTCTAGAAATATTTAAGGCTGTATGGTCTTATTTATGAAAATGACACAGATGCAAAGTAGATCCAAATCTATTTATCATTTGGAGACAATGTTTGTTTCCCTTTAATAAATCTGATGCAATTTAGTTTCCACCAGTTTGACATATATTGTTTGCTGCTGAATAACCCCAGGAGTCTACTATCATTGCTTTATGTATTCAATGCTGGATTGCTTTCTGGTCTTATGAGTGAAATGTTACATGTTTTGATGTCTTCTATTTAATAACTTGTATCTCACAGCAAAGTGAAAATCTATTCTGTATTAACTAGTAATTTTGTAAAACAATTAATTGACACTATACTTATTCAATCTATTATATATAATATGGTTAAAAACATAAAATCCTGCGTGGTGTAATTTCTGAAAAATCCCTCTTCGTGTTAAACACTTTGAAAAAAAAAAATTAAGATGTAAAACAAATGAATTACAATTTCCCCTTGATGACATAGCATTCTGAAATGTAATATTTGAGAAATCAAAACAGAATTTCGTAATAAAGACTAACATCAGAAATAAAGAGGCTTTTAGATCTATTAAAGTGGTGTATGCCAGTGAAGGCACAAAAATGATGATGTGGAAATTAAAATTCAGCTCCAGCAGAAGGTTGTACTGTTTCAGCGTTCAGCTCAGCGCATCGATCTGTTCCAGCATTTGACTTTCAACCATGACAAAACTGTGGGCAAATTAATTGTTCTCCAGGATATTAGGCATCAGAGTCTATTAATCCTCTCTGGAGTCGAATGCTTCATGAATACTAATCAAACCAAAGAGCTGCAGTCTTGTCTCCCTGGTCTGACTCACCGCTGCTGTTATTTTTCATGGCACACAATTTGACTGCTAGAGGACCATTTATTGTTGTTTGCTGGTTACAGACTTAACTCTAGTACAACTGAAAAAGTAAAAAAAAGCAAAAAAAAAAAAAAACAATCTAAGGCTGGCTCTTTGTAATAGACTATATGTGTCAAAAGACTGTAATTTATTTCAGGTCTTACAATAAATTGCATCTGTGTATATGTGTGCATGTCACATAAGTGGATCAGTTTGGGAAATATCTCCCTTTAGTCATAAGTGTCTATTTGTCATGAGATCTGCGTGGTCTTCTGCCAGGTCTCTAAAATTATGTTCTGAGGTCTCTTGTATTATGTTCTGACACTGATAGAGTCAATCCCTAATATAAGTAGGCAGAGATAATACAAATAAAAAGGCAAGCACATCCCACTGCTGTATAGTTTATTCCTACCTTCTTGAATTTGTAATAAGAGGTCAGACATGGAACCCTTACAAGTAAATTAATTTATATATAATTCTTTATATATATATATATATATATATATATATATATATATATATATATATATATATATATATATATATATATATATATATATATATACTGTATATATACTGTATATATGAAAAATAAATAAACTATTTAAATACATGTTTACAACTATACAAGGATCCTTCCTTGAAGTAAGACAATCCCTCTACTTTATTCTTGATGCCTTCCAGGTGCAGATAATATGGTAACATCTACTGATGTATAGATAGCAAGGTGCTGTGAGAGGAAATTATGCAATATCCCCCACCTCATTGCACAGTATGGGAGTAACGAATGCCTTAGGACCACACAAATCACACCTATCCTCTTGCACTATAATAAAGATTTAGTACTATAATGAGTAGCTTAGTAGTAGGTAGCAGGTAGTAGGTAGTTTAAAATGATGGTTGACCAAACAAACGCACAAAAAATAGTACAGGGTTGGGGGTTACTATAATTTGTACTTTGTATTGCTCTCACATACAAACTGATTCTGGTCAGATAGTAAGTGGTAGCAAGGGTCCAAAGAAGTTCTGCATATTTTCTATTATCTCATATTTTACCAAGAAATGGAAGGGGGGGGCTTTCTCCATGAAGACTTCTGCAATTGCATATGAATGAGTATAAAACAATAACAGAAGAAAAGCACAAGTACACAGAATGAGCACTCCTTCTATCAATTGCAAAATGACCAAATAAAATATAAATGTAAAACTTTGCAGCCTCTGTTCACTCTTTATGAATGTTTAACTCCTTGATGTCCAGCACTCGAACAACAATGTACAGAGCCACCAATATGAACCCCAGTTTACATATATTCAGGGTTCTCTTTTCATTAGTTCTTAAGATTATACATCACATACTTTTAACCTTTTGTTTAGTCATGGGCCCTTTGTGTTCTCAAATGTGTTTAACTAAATTTACTATGCATTCTATCCACCAAAGTACATTTTACTCATAGTAAATATTCTAATTCATATAAAGAACTCAAGAATATTGAAGACATCCACATACACCCACATACATTTCACTGAAAAGGCTTAACCAAGAACAAAATACATGGGAAAGATACCCATACACGCAGCTGCCCTACAGCTCATGATATTGTATCTTTACCTGAATACAAGTATGTATATGTATTACCATGTAAATAGTGAGTGTCTAGCATCTAAGCTCTATTGTAAAATCACTAGTTCTAGTGTAGTCTATGCTGCTGACACAGTAATTAGTGTAGAAATAGCACTTTCCTGTTACTGTGTCTTATTCCCCTTGATGCTATGACAGCCTCATGTTTTGAAGTCATTAATTTAATATCTTAAAACATTCTTCAGTGGTGCTAGGCTAGCTAGTGCAATCTTTATCACAATTATGTAAAGTTTGCAGGTAATGGATTTTTTTGTCTTATTTTGCATTTCTATTTAAAATAGTTTTTTTTTAAATCTCATTTTTCAAATCTTTAGTTAAATTGTAGTTATATAAAACCTAAAAGAACCTATTTTTTATATGTGGGGCTATTCCTGAACAATCCGAGATGTGTGAAAATGTCTGATATTCTGCTTTAAGAAGCACTAATTATAGATAAATCAAGCCCATGAAAGGATCAGTCAGTGATCCTCAAATACTTAGTAGGATTCAAACATTGATTTGTTCTACCAGGTGTCCCAGTGGGTGCCAGAAAAGCACATCCTATATTATCAAACTACCAGCAGCCTGCAGCATTGGTCCAATATAAATTCACAGACATACAGTACATCCAAACCAACTTCTAATGAGTTCAAACAGCAGAAAGTAGAATTTATTAGACTAGGTAATATGCTTAGCCCAGTACAAAGATATGTTTGCGTCTGTTGTTGCTTTGGAAAGGGGAATCTAGGGTATTCAGCTCTTACAATCCATTAAGCTGAAGATAATAGAGTAGTGAATTGATTAATAATTCATTTATATGTCTTAATTGATGCCTTGGACTGCTAATTTATGAATCAAAGACCTTTTGTGTTGCAAAATTGATATTAACTGCCATTCACCTTTCGTAAAAAAAACAATTTTCAACCACTGGCCTCTCCCTGGGGTGTGTTTTTTTTTACGTTATGTATTATTTCAAATACACGGGGGACACTGTTAAACCTGTAAAAAACTGCAGTTCTTGGCATTGTAAAAACACAGGACATGATAACTACAGTATAATTCATATAGTAGGAAAAAGAGGCTAATCTCATGCAGATAAACAAGGCTGCTCATGTGGGACAAGTGATACTCATGGGAGATTTCAATTACCTGGGAATGGACTGGGAATGTGGAACTGAAAAACATCTTGAAGGAAATATTTTTACATTACCATCACAGTTTATTAGTACATGTTTTAAATAGAAAAAAAATTGCCCTTTTTGACTTGGTGATCTCAAACAGTGCTGACCTTTTCATAAATGTTAAATCAAGGGAAACCCTGGAGAACAGGGACCATCACATAGTCTGTTTTAGCAAACATAAGTGTACATGAGATCAACCAGCTCCCTGAATTAAACAAAAAAGTCTAAGTTCAATAAGAGATGAGAGCTTTACTACTTAGTAGTGGGATGATATGTAAGATAACAATAGTGATGAAAAAATTATTTCTTTTTCTAGATGCAGTAGAATACTACTGTACTCAGTGCATTCGTTGGGTGATAAAAAATAAATAAAGTAGTTTTTGGCTTTAGACAAAGATAAGAAAAGAAATTGAGAAAAAAAGAGGACATTTAAGATGTATAAGGCAAAAATATATTAATTTCACAAAAGTCTAACAAGGATTGTAAAATTGCAAACAGAGTAGATAAGACTGAACATGAGGAACACATTTCTAGTGAAAGCAAGGGCCACATGTAATATTAAGAATGCCTATTTACCAAATTATACTTTTGGAGTATTAGCTGTAATAGATGTTTTGAAGGCTTATTATGAAATGTATTTTTTCAGTGACGGTTGCCATTATAGAGCTATAAAGCAAAAAGATTTAGATAGAATGATATATAAGTGTGTGTGCAGTGATCTAAATTGATCTAAACTGCATTATAACAAGGAGAAGTTGGTTTATTTATTTGGCACACACAATGTGTACTTCTGACCCTTTTTTTCAATTGGAAAAAGCAATTGTATACCTGAATGATCAAGTCTGTGATCAAAATGAATTACAGGTCTGCTCATTATAAAGTATTCCAAAGTACACAAGGTGATTTTTTACATTTTGAAAAATATACATGTTAAATGTCCTCCCTAATTCAGAGACATAAGGTAAACATGCACAGTTTTTCAACCACCTCATTTTGGCGTTACAATGGACAAACACAGACACAAGAACATAACTAAACCAGTGGATAAACTATGAAAGTTTACTTTTACTGCAACTCAACAAGTCAGAGACTACCATCAATATGATTCATCCCTGCAGAAACAACTCTGCCAGAAAATCCATTTCTTTATGCCATCCCAGCAGATACACAAGTAAAATATTTTTCACAACAAAGTTGTGGTGGGGGAATGTAGAATTTCCTTACTATGGGAAGACCTTCACTTTTTGGACTTCTTTTATAATTCTAAGATACTGGCACCCAAAAAGGCCTCTGGAACCTTGTGGATGACCTAGTTCACACTAACATCTATTGTCATCTGCTGAGTGTATTGACAGGAAAAGTACTAAAGTCGAAAATGATATTTTTTACTTTTTTGCCCATTTTTAGATGAAAAATGGCCAAAAATAGAAAAAATTGGGGCAAAAAGGTCAAAAATTACATTTTTGACCTTTTCACCCATTTTTCAACTTAAAACAAAATTATTTTCGGGTCTTTAAAATTTTGCCCTATTTATA
>WMED01006009.1:0-18914 GCA_019650415.1 Pipa parva | reverse complement strand
CCCCCAATGTATTTACTGCTTGAAAAAAAGAGAAACTGCCTTTTTGGCCCAATAAACAATCCAGCCCTGGCTCACTGAATAAACTCTGAATCAGATGAATAAACTCATCATTCAAAGAACAATTTTGATCAAATGTATAAAGGATTTGCTTTTAATATCTGCAAGATGTCCTTTCCCCCAGCACTTTAAAGTATGGAAACTATCCTAATGTTTAGATAACCACTTTCCCCATGTCTACAGGTTGTACTAGTAATTTAAATCAAACTAAATGGCACAGCTGCATCCTTTTCTATGCATATATTAATGCACATTAGAATGATTTCATGTTTAAATAGCCAGCAATTACAAGGCTCTAATTATAATTAGTCTCTACCATCTGTTGTTCAAGGCTATAGTTTCATCCCTTGTTCTTTACAGTCTTCTACAGTTACCATTCTTTTACATAATCAGAGAGTACAGATTTGTTCTTGTCTTTCACCCACTGCTGCAAAAGGGCATGCCAGCTTAACTGAGAAATGTTAAATGTAATCTGCTTAAATATATACCTAGAGACATACTGTACATAGACTATAGAAATAACACAGAAGAGAAGTGATCTTTAACCAGTGAATCTCCTGTTTTTGCTAGACCACAACTTTAAGGGGGTTATTCGCTAAACTCCAAATTTTTGTGTATAGGTGCAAAGTCGCAATAGGCTGCTGCTGTCGCAGTTGCGTCTTTATAATGTGAATATTGCAGCAGTTGCGACTTTATTATGGGGAAATTGTTGCAATCTTAACAAAAGACTGTCGCGAATTTACAATGGGGAAATAGTTGCAAATTTGCTATGGGAATCCGCTGTTTGCGAATTCGACAGTCGAATTCGCACCTTAGTGAATAACCCCCTTAAGTCACTCATTGTTATTGAGATACTGTGAATGATGGTTTTTGCCCCTTAGTGGGCTAATGGGTAAAAAATTTAATCAAAAGTGTCAAAAGGGCTGTAGCAACAAGGTTAAAACTCTGCCACATCAAGGACCAGTTACACCAAAAAAAAAAATCTATTCAGTTTGGTGTGACAGCTAATCCCACATAGTAATTTTAGTAAAAATATATTTAAAAAAATATATTGGAAAAAAAAAATCCTGATTTATTTTGTTCAATCATGGAAATTCTGGAAAGCCCAGTTTCTAAATTATAACTGCAAACCACCAAAGGGAAGAATATCACAAAGCAATAAAACATATTGAATTTGATGAACAGCACAACAGTAGAAATGACTTCAATGCATTTATAGTTAATATATGTACATTCAACTTGTGTTTTTAAAAATGATATATTGTATTTAAAAGTAAGATATTTAGATATTTAGCTTTAAAAAAATTGGACTATTCTTTATGTAAAACACCATTGAAAACAATGGGACTGGATGAGGGCTGTTTAATAACATGGCTACTATGAGCAAAGATAAGAACAGACAGAAAGCAATACAATTCATGAATTCAACTTCAAAGACTTTTACATTTTTACAATTGCTCTATTTAAATGACTGCCATACAAATCAAATGGGAATTTAGTTTTTTTTTTGTGTTACTGGCCCTTTAATTTCAAAGATAACAGTATTTACTGCATATAAGTAATTGCCATGCCAATCCAAATGGTATTTTTGGTGTTACAAACCAAAATATAGCCATTATTGCAATATGAAACAGTGTAAAATACCAGAAAAAGCTTATTTAAGGGGATATTTATAAAGGTTTCCACCGATTTTTATAGGATCAAAGACAACTTTTTTGAAAATAAAAAATTGCTTCTGCACTGTTAAAAGCTATTCAAATTTTGTAAATATACCCATAGAGTTTAGAAAATGGTTATCATCTTTAAGTATATCAATAATCTTAATCTTCTATGCAGATTAAAACCAACTGTACACCTTTGTTGTCATGGTAACTTAGCTAACTATTTTGCTGTTTGGAGTACCTTTCATCTTTCCTGCATCTAGTCAAATGATTTGAGGGTTTGTCTACCAGTGAGAAAGCCAAACCTCCTCTGCCATAAATTTTATTTTGGGAGGGGGCACAATATCATTTGTCATCCAACAGATCCTGCTGTTTAAGCTCCCAAATGTAGCTGTCGCAGCCTCCATCAGGAATGTAGGGCCTGTTACCTCAGAGATTGGTCCTGTCATGGTGCCCCCCTAATGGCTCTGGCAATCCTCAGGTTGGGAGACAAATTATGAAAAGAGATAAAAATTAATAGAGAAGAAGGATGACTGGTCTCACTCCTAGTGTGGGTATAAGTGGCGATGTTATACCAGTTCATATATGCCAAAGTCCTTTCCTAAGGTGCAGGTTCCCAAAGGAAAACACAAACACGGCGGGTATGAGTAAATAGAACTGTAACTTTTACTCCATGAGTAAACTGCAACTGTGAAAATACACTCCTTAAGCTTGGGCCTTATTCAAATAACAGTCTCAAAAACATGCAATGAAATTTGTCCATTACTATCAGGTTCTCTCCTCCCTGTTCTGAGAGTTTGCCTTGTGGCAGATCACTGTGCCTGTCTTTTGTTTTTATATAATTTGTTATTTCTTATATTGGTTAACCACTGTGCCTACCTGAGTCTGTAGCACTGGACTCTTCTCCTTATTGTTTCCAAGACTATTCTCTGATTGCAGAGCAGCTTCCACTCCCTTGTCTGGAACAGTCACCAAAAATTGAGGGGTATTTGGGAAAGAGTTTACAGCTCCACATGGCCACGCACCTCAGAGAAGTGCAGAGATCCCTTCTTCAGATCTTTTCCTCCTCAGCTCCAGTCTCACTCTCCCTTCTAACAGGAAGTCCAACCCTGCTCCCAGACTGCCTCTCTTTTATTTGGTTCCTGTGGCCAATATTTAGTAAATGAGCTATTCACTATGGCCAGTAGATGGCAGTATAAGCTTAAGAAACACTACAACTCTCAGAGCAAGGTATAAGAGATTACATAACATTAAACATTGTAGAAAAATCATATCAAATCATGACACATTTTAGCAGTGACTACTCTGGGTAACTCCATAGCTAAGTAGTGTATATCACTTTTTCAGTAAACAGCTTCAGCTGTTGGATGAAAAATGGCAATACAGCCCAAATTGTAAGCAAAAACTGAGTTGAAAAAATATAACTTTTAAGAGAGATTCTAACATTTACTAAAATTGATATTTCAAGCATTAGGATTTAGAATCAATGAAAGTGTTTGGAACCCTATATGTTCCCTTTAAATAATTTAGCACATGAAGTCTCATTGACAGTAATTAGCTGCAAAGTTTGCAAAAGAAGTTCTAATAAGGCACATTCCATCTGCAGGTGTCACAAAAACATATTTAACAAGTTTTCCTTGTGAATAGGGGGATGCTAACAGGTCTTACTCCGATGAGGAAAGAAGCTCATCGAACATGGAGGAATGTGAGAAATACCGTGAAGCACAGGCTGTATCTGGTATGACAATATTTTGTCTATCGTTTTTAATAATCCATACTGTTGTTGACAACAGCTGTGAAAGTAAATAGCAACCTCTTATATAGTATGTGGAGTGTATGGTGTACATAACTCACAATTGATTTCAATGTATCTTCCGGGACCTAGAGCTGGAGGTTATTACATCTACATTCAGTCACAAGCCAGTTACATTTCATCTGTACTGCTGGGAACTTGCTGGGTTTTACCTAGAGACTCCTCCAGGGAAACTATCAAGTTTTCTGGACTGAAGGAAAAATGGATAGCACCATCCCTCCCAACCTCTCCCACCCAAATCCCACCTCTTTTAGCCCATAAACCCACCCGGTTGGCTTTCAATCCATTGGACCCACCCCCCATGTGAAACACATCATTAAGCTCCGCCTGGGGACTGAAAGAGTTTCCATGCATGTTCATCTGGCCCAGTGCTAAAATGGCTGCAACTTTTAAAGCTTAAAGAATAAAATGAGAAAATAGAAGTAGCATTTTGGTGTTCAGAGAAATAAATTCATCCATCTGGAAAAAAACACTTATTTCGTAGTAGTTTTGCAAACAGGAGAAGAAGCAAAGGTACATTTTGTTTCCTATATAAAAAGATACATTCTATAGATATAGGATGTGATTGGCTTGGGGGTATGGCCCCCTTTTGTTGCTGTTGTTTGCTCTTTTCCAGTTTTTTTATTGTCCGTGTGCTGAGGCATTGGCTTTCTTTAGCCTTGTTTACAATGTTTGCTGGAGGGTGTCATGTTATGCTGGATTCATCATTTATCTACTCAAGAAATGTCAAACCTTTTCTTGTTTGAGGTCATGTTGTGTTATGTCCTTTAGTATGTCATCCAAAATTGGATTGATAGTACACTTTACTACTTTTTTGGCTGTGCCTAGTTATTTTAGATGTATTTAAATATTATGTGCTAAAATATAACTCCTAACATATCCAGTCAGACAGTAGTTGCCTAAGGATGTTGGCAATATTAGGTCACAAAAGCTGTATATGGCATCCCAGAATAGGCCTGAAAATCTCATGTTAGTAAAAATGGTTTCATGGTAGATATCAGCACATCTGCCATCTCTGTCTTATACAGTAGCAATCAGTTTTCCCAATATTAGTGAGGAAGTGAAAAATGTAAACTTAATAAATACTTCTGGGGATTGAACAACCTTCCCTGACAGCAGGTTCCAGTGGTGTGCTATTTTGCACCTTGTCTAAAATGATTAAACGGATGTTAAGTGTTTAATTTTTTCCTGTGCCAGCTTCTTGCAGGTCTCTATTCATACTAATTTAGCTAATTATTCTGATTCATTTCACTTGTATTCATTTCAGTGACATGGGAAAAAGGAGGTTTACTTAAAAGTGTCTTTTGTTTTGAAACCATTTTATTTCCAAGCGCAGCACAATATATTCATATGATTTGCCTGCATTTTAAGTATTTTTGTCTGTATTGCTTGTGGGTTTGTTCTCAAATAAATAACAGGTAATGCCAGGTAGGTTTCTACAACACTGCAGGCATTTATTTAATTTATCCTGACTAATTTTTCCTTGCCTCTTATGACTACATTACTACAAATCCATTGCTGAACCTTGCACGTGCAGGGACAGTTACATTGCATATTAACTACTCATGGTGTGGTTCACCTATTCATAGACTGCATAAAGTGGAATCACATTCACTTAAGGGACAGATTTATTGAAGAGTAAATTAACCTCCCAAAGTGAATTTGCCATTTATGGGGCAGGTCACCCCTATTGTAGTAAAGTCAATTGTGCATATTCACTAGTCATATGTTAGAACATACATTGCTTCTCAAATACAGTGAAAAAACTATTTGAGTGCTTGATATACCCATATTGAATCAGAATTTTACACAGCTCCAAATAATTGAATAATAGTTTACAAATATCATCAAGAGATGGATTTGTATTCTGGAGGCCAAAAACCAAGACTATATAGGGGGTAATTCAGCAAAGAGCGAACTTACCCTCCGATCCTTCACATCAGTACGCAGAGACTGTTACACATTTGCTGAGTCCTGCACGTGGACATCAGTGAACGCTTTAAAGGGATTCCAGTCTCAGCGAGGCTCACGAGGCTCTACTCAAGATGCCTCGCGAGACTGGAATCCCTTTAAAGCATTTGCTGATCTCCGCATGCAGGACTCAGCAAACGCGTAAAAGTCTCTGCGTACTGATGCGAAGGATCGGAGGGTAAGTTAGCTCTTTGCTGAATTACCCCCATTATATGTTTATATAGAGGATAATGAACCCCTTTCTGTAAATGTTAAGGTTATTAATAGTCACTTAGATTATATTAAATTGTAGCCTCATAAATTACCCAAATGGGGTAGGTTGTCCTTTATAATACACAGGGTTGTTCTGCAGAATAAAATAAAATGCAATTACCTTGAAACCTAATTTAACATTTGATTACCATTGTTGCTAAAATAGATTATCTCTTTTCACGGTTCAGCTCTTTTTTGTGCATCACCAAAATATCTTAGTTTAAGGTTGTAGAATTGTACTATAGCTTATTTTGAAAGACTACAATTCCCATGATGGGAAGAATATTATGAGTCTGGCAGACAGAAGAACCAGTTGTTGATCATTTGTCCTTTGGATTACTTGTGAGTATCATTGTTAGAACTAATCCAATCTCTTTATTTACTTCATTCTACTGTAATAGAATACATCACTTAGATTGTAAGCTCCTTGGGGCAGGGACCTCCAACCTCTTGTGTCAATTACAACCTGGCACTTAATTTGATGTATCCTTGTGATATTTTACTTGTATTGTTTAATGCACTTTTCCCTTGTCTGTATTGTATCTCTGAATTGTACAGCGCTGCGTAAATTTGTGGCGCTTTATAAATAAAATTATACATACATACACATACTTAAAAATGTGTGCTGCAGACTTACCATTTTTCATAAATCATGTACGTTAATGCCTACCTTTCCCATAATACACAGTAAGGTATTTAGTCACACAAAACAGTTGTAGATTGAAGCCTTAGTTACTTTCTTAATTGTATATCAGAAAATCCTTTGCAACCCTGTAATAATGTCCTAGAATATGCTTAAACACAATTCCAATTAATTTCCTGTCAAGTATTTATTCACTGGCGTGGAACAGTGACAGAGGGATGCAGAGATTGGGAAATGTTTCAAAATTATGTTTTAAACAGGGAAGTGAGATGAGGGCCAATTTAAGTTTTAAGGGAGACTCATGATGTCAGAACTAACTGTTTATAAGGTTATAACTTACAGGAATTAACATGCAAATTACATTGCTACTATGTGTTATAAGAAGATATCGTATGAATGTATATATAATTTTATTTATAAAATGCCACAAACATACACAGCGCTGTACAGTTCAGAATAAAAATAAAATACAGACATGGGAAATTGCATTAAACAATACAGTATAAAATCACAAGGATACATCACTTTAAGTGCTATGTTTAGGTTGACACAAGAGGTCGGAGGTCCCTGCCCCGTAAAGCTTACAGTCTAAATGGGAGGAAAACTTACATACACAGATAGATAAAGCATATGTTTTGTGACCGTCAGTATAGTAAAAACTAGCACAAATGTATTATGTAAAATTATTCCAGACTGCTTTAGATTCCTTTCCTTTAAATTAAGTCAAACCAAAATCTACGATTTATATTCTTAGAACTGTTTTTTGGGTGCTATTTTATTAGGTTTCTTTGGAGGGAGAAAGCACTGTAAAAAAAAACATTTTCTTGCATGTACTCTTGTGAGAGAGTGAGAATCAGAAGTACTATCTAATTCATGTATATATGCAGTGCCGGCTCTGCCATTAGGCAGAGTAGGCAAATGCTAGGGGCGCCGCCTGCCTAGGGGGGGCGCCCTAGCATTTGCCTACTCTGCCTACTGGCAGAGCCGGCACTGTGTGGTTTGTGTCGCGAGGGGAGGCGCCAGGGGAGGGGGGCAGCCCGGGAGGTGGGGGGCGCCGGGGGCACCTAGGGCACCTATAGGGCCAGAGCCGGCTATGTATATATATCTTAACAAAAATATCATGTCATGAGGAATTCTAGAAGAGCACTCCCTCCCAACTGACATCAGCTGCCTTGCTTGACCTGTCCCCTAGATCGCTTTTGCTGCACAGATGGGCATGTGATCAACAGTGGGCAGGCTCTGAAAGCCACCAGTTAAAATGTGTTATAGAGAGAGAAGCGTTTTTTTTCCCTTTGGGTTTGCTAAAGTTGGTGTCACCAAGTACCATTACAAAGGGGACCAACTGGCCTAGCCCTGAGTCTTTCTTTAATTTTTGATACACCTACTACAACATGGTACACTTTGGTAAATCTAGTATTCAGTATTTGTTCAATGTATCTTACAGACAGTAATTGTCCTTTCTGAAATCACATTTGTAAAATGAAGCAGTAATTCACAGAATCCATTACTAATCAAGTAAATGACTCTCTTTGTTGACTGTGTTTAATTACTGGAAAGCTTGGATCCTTGTTCTTTTCAGATTTACTGTAGTTAGACAAGTAAAAAAAAACTAGGCAACACCCTTTAAAAACTGCCCCTATAAGATGGGAAAGAAGCAACTGTACCCAATTATTATGTCCTCTTCAAAATATACATATTGGAGCAAGGAAATTGGAGTACATACTTCTAAAAGGGGAAAATGGGAAAGAATGATATGCATAAATATTATTTTTGAGCATAATACTGTATATTAGAAGGTAAAAGCAAATATTGTATTGTGAAATGGTGGTATTTCTACTTTTTTAATATTTATGCTTTCTGTTTGTGCCTAGATCCTAAGCTTTGTGGCATCCCAATGACTCCAAATGGACACTTAGAAAACAATCCTATCTCAAGCCAACAGATCGCAACTACACTTATGAATACATCAAGGAATTCTCTTCAAAGGGATCAAGTCCTCGTAGCTGTTGGTTGCAGAAAGAGTAGTGTGATGTCACTGGGCAGAATGAACTATGACCAGAGATCACAGGTGGGAGCAGAGATCACTGCGAGGCACAATATAGTCAAATAAATGCAGATGTTTCTGTTTATAGGACTTAGTAATATGTAAAAAGGATAATGATAACTAAGCAATAGGTCTATAAAACAAAATGCTACATGAATAACAAGGAGATGGTGTTGGTTATGCTTCCAAAGTCTAGCAATCAATTCAACTCATACCCTTAATGGTCTTTTCAGTTGAATCCTAGATGGAAAACAGTACTTGCAGATAATAGACTCAGCAGTACCATCCAATTTTATTCTGTGGCAGTAAGGTCAGCAAGATATTTTTTAGTGTAAAAAGGATTATAGACACAAGAAAATACAAGCTTCTTTTTTCTCTTAAAGTACTAGTACAGCAGTGGTATCTTGAATATGCAGAACAGTAGCTGTTTTAAGTTCTCCAAGCGAACATAAAGATCCTACATCCTCCACTCTCATTGAAAGGTTGACCAAGTGAATAAGTGATTGGAAGATTTTAGCAATGAAGACAAGCTGCCCAAGTTGGATTGTTAATAGGAAATGAGGCATCATGGGAACCATATTTGTTATTAAATCCAAATTAAGAAAAACAAACTTTGTAACCAGTTAATTAATGGAAAAAGCAGTACCCACTCATAGAATACATATTAGCATTCACAGTGCACACAACATTTCCAAGGCTTTTGGCATTAATATATTTTGTAGCTTACTGAGCCAGGAATTGGTTAGATCAGCTTTGTTCGATCAGATACATAAAAAACTGAAGATGAAAAGTATAAAGGCAGTGCTGAATTTCTAAGAAGTTTCTAGCCTCCCTCTCTTTCCCCCCTTCCCAAGAAAAACCCTAGATTAACCTGACATTTACATGTAGCATTGTCTTGCATACTAGTAAATTACAAGGTCACATGACCACACCCAAAGCCATGTCAAGTCAGGTTGACGTGGCTGAAAATCAGAAATGTGTAAAAGATTAAACATAATGGACATGTATCTTTTTTTTTTTAACCTAAGCAGCTAAAATACTTGATTGTTGTTATTTTTAATATACATAGAAAGTTCATTAGAAATTAAATTACGTGTTATAAATACAATATGTTTTTAGCAGATGGGGTCTCGAACTTCTCACTGGGGAAGAACTGGTGCTTGGGGTAGCCGCAGATCAAGCTGGAACAGTTTAGGACGTCGTCCCAGTATTAAGCCTAGACCATTCACAGCTGAGCATGAATCTCTTCTTGCACATGGAGAGGATTATAGAGAAAGAAGTCACTCCAGGAGAACTTGTAGCCTAAAGCACAGGAGAGCTATGTCTTTAGATAATAAAGGGTCTCCAGATAAGACAGGAACACTGTCCAACCATAGAGTTTCTTGCAAAACAACTTCAGCACCAGAGGACCATAGGGACTCAATTGTCAAAACTCCAACAGTTATTAAAGATGTCTTCCCCAAAATGAACAACCGCAAAGATAAGGAGGAAGAAGAAGAAGAAATAGATTATGTAAGTAACTGACTCATTGTTACGATTAACCTACTCTTTATTCAAAAATAATATAATATGCAAATTTTTCGATTTTATATGTGTTACTTGTTCAAAAATTAAAAATTAAAAAAAACAAAAAACTTTACCACCTCCAGTGACTTCACAAGACACAAGAGTACTTTGGATCAATGAGCTGAAAAACAATTCCCTTGTTTTGGTTCATGCATGGAAAATCCCGTCTGAAAAAAAATACACATTTCAATTTCACAAAACACATAAAGATCATCGAAATAAAATAAAGAAAAAATAAAAAAATTTTTATAACAACAAAAAGTAGGAGATATTTGCATTTTTTTTTTGAATGTTTGATATTTATTTGACCATAATCAACATGACATTGCCTAATATTTCCATGAATCAAGGAAAGCAGGAGTTAGCAGATTCATCTTTTTTTTTAATACTGCATTTTGTGCCGCAGTGCAAACACATGTTCAAAAAGATTAATAAAAGTCAATGATCGGTTTCTCCGTTGTGACAGTTGGTGACAGCTTCAATTAAATGTAGCAAGGGACTTGTAAATATGCTGAGAAAATGAAATGAAGTGGCAAGGTTTGTCTGGTCATAACATTTTATCCTTGATCTTCGTAGAGCATGTGTTTTCGGATTCGAAAAATGGTGGAAGCATACAGACCAGACTGGTGTGAATTGCGTGAGGATTGGTCAATATTTCTTTTCTCTCCACAAAACAGGTAGCTACAATAATGTTTTCATTTCACAAAACTGCTTAATTCATAGTGTTCAGAATATATTGTTATCGTTATTGCTCATGTAATTTTTTTAAGGGTAGATATAAGCATTTGATTTTTTCATCACTTAGTTTTCAATAAGTTTGTGTCCCTAGAAGATTAATCACAGTTGAAATGCTGAATTCAAGACATCCTATTATCCCGACAGAGTATGCAATGACTCTTATGTAACATGGATAATGAGCATAAAAGAGTAGACAGAGAGCGGATATTAGTCTCTTGGTTTAGTGAAAAATTGCCTTGATACATCAAGACATAAGTCTCTGATTTAGCTTTAATACCTCCAAATGACACAAATTCCCTTTAGAATACAGATTTTTAGAAAAAAATCCTCAGACTACAACAGTTAAATATATGTATTAATTCAGTTTCAGAAATACCCAGGAATCTACCTAATTAAATGCAGAAGTCTTCCTTTATCTCAAAGTCATGCACATACAATAACTATAAAGGCATTGTCCTTGCGTAGTTATATAGCACAGAAACCACAGTGTAAATGTGAAAGATGATGATTCAGGCAACACCGATATCATTATGCCTAGAGAAGCATGGAATTATTTAAGCTTGATATTTCACAGGTATCCAAGCTAATGCTTTGTTTATCTCCAAGATTGTTCAGGCCTCAACATCTCCCCACTAGGCCACTTTTTTATTTCATTTTAAGCCACCTCATGCAATGAAACATTCAGGTCTCTGGTTTTAATTATGGAAGTATTGCACATCTTAATCTTAAGAGAATTCACCATCACCAAATCCTCATGCTGGTCCTACAAGTAGAATATATACAAGTGCTTATCAGTTTCATGCAGACCCTATCTGTTACTTTTTTTAAGTAGACATTAAACTGATAACAAAGGAGAAGCAGCTGAGCTCAAATCCTCTACATTGCATATCATTGGGTCTTTTAATGCATTTGATTCAAAATGTTGACCAATTGGTTCCATATAGGTTCCGCATCATGTGCCAGACAATAATTGCCCACAAGCTTTTCGACTATGTGGTCCTTGCGTTCATCTTTCTCAACTGCATTACCATCGCCTTGGAGAGGCCTCAGATTGAGCACAAGAGTACGGTGAGAGACAGCTCAGTTTAATCTCTTGGGTTGGGTAAAGCTTGAATAATGCTGAATTAAATACTAAAAGAGTTCATCTAGTCTGATAATATATACTAAAATGTAAGTTGCTTTATATATATTAAGAAATGGACACTAAAGGGAAAGTAAAGGCTAATATATTTTCAGCTGTTTCAAAATTTATCCCATAATAAACATTTTTCTGTCTTTTTTAAAATTACTTTCCAGTTGTTACCTCCTACATTTTTTGTCCATTTCATCAGTAGCCCTAGCATGTTCAGAAGAATTACTGTTGCATTGATACCACTAGCTCTTTAAAATAAAAATAAATGATGAATTCGTATTGATGTAAATAAATTAATTTATATTATGCAATATTTAATGGAATGATATCACATGTATGTATATTAATTGTTATTTTCTTTTTTTTTTGTTTAATAATTAATAAAAGCAGTTATAAAAAGAATATTTCACCAGGCAACAAGCACAATGTAGCTGAACAGCTTGCTTTTATACCAGCAGGTTGCAATAATTGTTAGAATTTTTAAATGTTACTTAAATCCCACCACCATTGAAGGATTCTACAGATAGTCGTACCATAACAATAATTCTGGAGATAACAGCAGAAAAAAAAACCCAATAAATTAGAAAAACTTCCTTACATCCTCTTTAAATACCTTTGCCATTGTTAGCAAAAATTATTGCAAATTATTCTTTTAAAAATGCCAGATTAATATAAAAATGAAAAGAATGAGGAAAAATGCCCATTTTGATTGCTTAAGGTCTAAAGAGCAGTGAAAATTTTTCAGTACAATCAAATAAAAAAATATAGATTCTGATTCTAGGGTAAAAATGACAGGAGCATGTGGCAATTTTGAAAACAAAAATGGGGGATAAAAAAAGTAAAAATGATTTTGGCTAGTTAATAGGGGGGAAAACAGGCTATTTTACAATATCTGTAAGGCAGGTCATGTAAGGCCCAGCTTCAAAGAATTCTGTGCTTGAAAGCAATGAGTAAAATTATTTAGTAACATTAATTAATGGTAAAGTTAATACTGAACAAAAATTATATTGAAACAAGTAATTTTACTTATATTGAGGATATTTTCCCTTCTCCTCCCTTACCAAAACAGCAGACTTAGATACTATAACTTATGACTTAGGTACTATGGGCAAAATGTAATAAAATTAAAAATATCGATATCGTATAGTAATGTATACCAAAATAAAATTGTTTATTGCAATATCAAAAATTCGATATCAGGATATTGAATTTTTCCCGATATCCTGGTTTTGAAACTTTTCAATCTGTTTATTTCTATGGAAAATCCGTAATATCGATAATTTGATAATATTGAATATTCGATATTGCGATACTGAAAATTTGCAATCAAATTTTCAATAATTTTCAAAAACATTTTTATTGAATTTTTCGGTTGAAAGGTCAAAAATGGCCTTTTCGACTTAAATAAAAATAATACATTTCACCCATATATAAGTCATAAGTCTCATAGCCTCCATATGAACCATTTTTTTCATTCTTCTAGTATGGTGAGCCTATTTAAACTTAATTGGTATGTTACAAATCCTGTTACATTTAACTATGCACTTACTGAAATGATGTATATTTAGCATGGTCTGATTTATGATTGTATAACAAAACTCGAATATTTAAAAGGTATAATTTTGACATATTATCCTTAATTTTAAGTCTGCAAAGGGACACAACTGGAAGCCAATCTAAATACAGTAACACATGTTATCAAAGTCTGAAATATACAGAAAATTATAGAAAAACCTGCATTTTAGAATCAGTGGCTCTTTAAAACAAACCATCTATAGTATCAAGGCTCAAGATCTAAAGTTTAGGGGCAAAATCTACTAAAGTCGAAAACAATTTATTTTTACTTTTTTTCCCATTTTTCACCACGAAACATTTTGGACCTTTTCGACTCCCTTTTTTCACACATTTTTTTCTCAATTTTTGGGCAAAAAACAGCAGAAAAAAACTGGCAAAAAAGGGGCAAAAAAGGTTGAAAACATAATTTTTAACCTTTTCACACATGTTTGTTGTGAAAAAATCAGAAAAAAGGTCAAAAGATTATTTTTGACTTTAGTAAATTTATTGGATATTGAAGTATGATATACTGTATGTTTCTTAGAACACTGGGAAGAGCAACTTCTAAATGCCAGTGCTTCTCACCATTACACACTGGTAACTTTCTCCTTCATCTACTTAAATATATTAAGTTAAATACAATTTGATTATCATTTGGGATTTTTTTTCACATTTATTTGAATACATTTTTCCACATGCTTTTTATAACAAAGTAGCATTGGAACATTTCCAGAGGTTTAACTTGATGAATGCAATGCTCAATTCATTCTTTATTAGAATCATTCTGGTCAAACTTTAAAGAGTTAGATTGAAAATCAGATGGAGCAATGCTGCAACATAATTCTGATCTATGTTGGACAAGCAATAAAATGCCTGTAGATTCCCGTAGAAACCAAATAATCCCTTAAATTGACTTCCACCTCTATGCTGAAAATAGTGTCAGTGGCCAGTGGGACACAGTTCACTTGTTAACTGGTTGATTGAATGCGTTTATTTATTGTGATGTCATCTTGCTTAATTAAATAAAACATTTTTTTTAGGTGATTTAGCAGTTTCATTCACATCCGATTTCAGTGCTGACGAAATCCAAAACATGCAGACAAAAGATATTTTGTAGTTTAAAATAGTCCAAATGTATTTTCTAGAGTAACATTTGCACATGGACTTACGCTCTGTTTAATTTCTTTCTTTCAGGAGAGACTTTTCCTGAGTATATCAAACTACATTTTCACAGCCATTTTCGTAGCTGAAATGACATTGAAGGTAAGTCAATTATATTCTGTGCTGTGAGCAGGGAAGTAAGACCCCAGATGTCCTCCAAATGACCAAAAAAGCAAAATGTGACGTTGAATTCAGTGTAAGATAACAGTGAATGTTTTTTAAATATTCCCAAAGGGAGTACGGGACATATTTACCAAGGTGAAGAGAGGTACATTTCTCTTTTTCAGCATATATGGAAATGTTTGGTTTTTTTTTATTGCAAAACAAAAATGTTGTCCAGTTTTATTTTACAGCAAAAAACAATTTTTATGACAAAATTGTTAAGTTTTGCTTAGAAAACAGAAATGTTTATTTTTATTTCCTGTTTTGTCTCCGATGAAAATGAGAAAACTGACAAATACTCCCCTAAGTGTACAAATTCACTTGCCGTTATATTTTGATGTTAAATTTATTATACATATACATTGTTTGCCCCCTCTCTCAGACTTAGTATAGTTTGTAGAGTGCTACCACCTTCTTTTTTATGAGATGTACTGTATTCTTGCCACTCTTAATTTATCACTGGTAATATACAGGTTCTAAATTATTCTTTGCATGCCTTGGTGTAGGTGGTCTCTCTTGGACTTTACTTTGGGGATCAAGCCTACCTCCGAAGCAGCTGGAACATTCTTGATGGGTTCCTTGTCTTTGTATCCTTAATTGATATTGTAGTATCTGTCGCATCAGCTGGAGGAGCGAAAATTCTAGGGGTCCTAAGGGTTCTTCGTCTTCTGCGCACCTTACGGCCTCTCAGGTGAGAGAAGCACATTTTTTAATTGTATTCATCTTGTATGCATATAAATATTGTTAAGGTATCTCAATTAGCTTTATTTACTAGTCAGTCACCAGTTTCACAGTTAGTTACAAGTCATTATGATAAGCACAGCTATTTAAAAAAAAAACTAAAGCCTGCATATACCTAACACTAATACTTCTTCAAAAACTTCTTAGTAAAACATCTTCAAAATATGTTTGAACTTTTAGCATTTTACAGTGTTTATAAAATGTAGTGAAATCAATTATTCTTAGCCAGTAGCACCAGAAAAAACAATTAACATATATTTTTATTGGCTTGACACTGTAACAGATCAGTCGCTCTGTTCCCAGGATTTGGCCCCTGGACATCTCGTCCACAGGCGGTGATCTTAAATTCTTGCTACAGAGCCACCTGAGGTTTCTTGCCTTGCTGGTTTTCTAGTGTCTGATCTCAGCCCTGCTTGATTCTGTTTACCTGCCTTGCACAAGTGTCTTGAATAAGTACTTTCATTTTCTCCAATCTGGAAGCTGTCTGCCAGCCAATCCCCACTAGGCTCTGTGTATATATACTCTGCAGGCTGGCTGCCTCATTGACTGATTTTAGGTCTTGTTTGAGTCCTTGTGTCCTGAATCCTTGTATCCTGAGTGAGTCCTGATTCCTAATCCTGCTGCATCCCTGCTTCTCCATGTGATTCCTGGTTTTCCTGTTTTTCCTGTTCTTCCTGAAGAGTTCTGATAAGTCTGCCTGTGTCCAGTTTTGGTCTTTTTCTCCTTGTGTGCCTGGTTTTGGTGATCCTGCTCTCTGAAGTTCTCTCCAACAACTCTGCCACCAGTTCAGGTGGCTCAGGCACCGCAACCTGGTGATTCCCTTGTGGCAAAGGCCATACCCCAGACCGGGGATTTCTTCAACTTCGCTCCTTGGGTGGGGCCAGTGCCAAATCCACTGTGGTGCCCTGAAAATCTGAAGTTATCCTGACAGACACTTTTCCCTGCATAGTGTTTTAAATAAATGTTATTTTTGAAATTGAATTACTTATTTGTATTGCTTTGTCTTAATTTTGCCCTTTGCTGATTGCAGCCATCTTTTGTCTGAGGAAAAGACATACTCCCTCCCAATCCAAATTTTATGTTATGAAATTTTAGATAAGACATATTAAGAGGGATCCATAAAAGTTAAAGTTAATGTATTTTCAAATAAAATATAATGCTACCTAAATATATTTTAGAATTATTGCATGTATTAATTGAGCATATAGTTGGTAGAAGTGCCTTCTCTTGTTTTGCTGTTACTACTTTTTGGCAACTCAAACATCTCAAGAGCAGATGAGAAACTCTCTTTTTTTTTCTGTCAGAGTTATCAGTAGAGCGCCTGGTCTGAAGCTGGTTGTGGAGACATTGATATCATCGCTAAAACCCATTGGAAATATTGTTCTGATCTGTTGTGCCTTCTTTATCATTTTTGGAATCCTTGGTGTACAGGTAATACTTGTGACACCTTGCATGCTTAATACAAATGCCATGATAAGTTTAAATTCCTGGGTACAAACAGCAATAAGATGCAATGAGAATTAATGAATATGTACTGTATATTTGAGTGTCTGTGCAAAACTTGCTGCACGTAAGTCCTTTACAGTACTGTATGTTGTAGAAAAAAAAGCACTTGCAGTTGTAGATAGACACAATAGTTTTAATTAGATTGACATGTGGATCAATCAAACCTCCCTGGCTCTTTCTTCAGGCTAAAACAGCAAAAAAGAATAGCATGAGGTTCAGAAGTCTGATCATTTTGAGCCATATTTGGTTCAATAAACTATATGATATCTAGCACCAACACCAGCAACTGCTCTTATCCTAAAATGTGGGACCAATAAATCTCCTAATTCTTTTTAAGGTAATAACATATAAAAACTCATAGAATTGCAAAATCCCCAAAAGTCTCAGTAGATGCTAATGACTACATACATTAAAGTGCACCTGATACGTCAAAACTAATACTAATTTAGGTTCTACTAATGAAATAAATGTTTTGTAAATATATACGTATTTAAAAGAAATGTACCTTTATACAGCGTTTCTGTCTGTCATATTCCCTGTCAGCCTGACTTTTCTTTCTTGAGTAGGGTTGGGTGAGGCTAAATGATGACTGACATTAAAGCTCCTCCAATCAGATCCCTTACATCACAATCTAGCAGGGATCTGATTGGATGAGCTGTTATGTCAATCATCATTTAGCCCCACCCACCTGATACAGGGGGAAAGAAAAGGCAGGCTGACAGGGAAGATGACAGAGAGAAACACTGTATAAAGGTACATTATTTAAAATACATATATATTTACAAAACTGTTTATTTCATTAGTACAACCTAAATTAGTATTAGAGTTTTGAGGTGACAGGTGCACTTTAAAAATGGCTTATCATCTGCCTGTGAATTGGAGGAAAGAACTTTATTGACACCTGCAGGCATGTAGTTTATACAGTTATTTAGACTTTCAGTGGATATTGTTTGGTTGTCTACATACTTCTGCATTTTCAGGGTTTTGAAACTCTAATAAAGTTATATTACATTTTAAATCTTAACATCTGAGGCTAAGGTAGTGGTAGAAAAGAATCCTTCTTGTTTCCCAAAATAAATATTATGGGTTTTACAATGCTAACATTTGCCTGCAGTTTGTTAAATATAGCTAGGTCAAATAGTTCTATTTAAAGTGCTTTTGTCCATAAAGCAGACAGATTCACAGTATTAGAATTTGGTCAAAATGTACCTGCCTAATGATGAGGTAAAATACATCTCAGTGGGGTCACTGACACCAAGTATTTTACAACACTGTTCCAACAATACTTGAAATACTGTTTCTACAATAGTATCATCTTTTTTTACTTTATAATAATGCTTCCTGGACAGAGTTCAGTGCATTTATCATCTTTTCATCTCTCTTTATTACAGTAGATCTTTCTACATACATGTAATTATTCCTTAAAGTGATTATTTCTTTTTATATATGTGTTTGTTATCATGCCGGATTAAATTACAAGATTGCCTTAATGTATATGACTGTTCCTGTTATATCTGTTCGAATAAGAATTGACTGGAAAGAGATAATATTTTTTTAAGAGGGTCCACATAATAAAAAGCAAAACTAAATCAATTGTTTTTTTTTTCTTATAGATGTTTCTGTAACAATTAACTAATTATTGATTGTTATACATAATAAATCAATGCAATTTAAAACAGAAAATGTCCTTCCCAAGTCTATTTTGTGGTACCAGGGTCCATAGAATATAATGCAGGGATCTGATTTTACCATCTGCAACGTTACCCCTAGAAATGGGGCTATTTCATGTAAAGAATGTATCTTAGGGGGTAATTCAGTACGCATAGCCTGCACATTGACATCAGCAAACACTTTAAAGCAGCGTTTCCCAAACGCTGGGTCGTGACCCGGTACCGGGCCACGAAAATTATTTG
>WMED01006008.1:0-18915 GCA_019650415.1 Pipa parva | reverse complement strand
GGAAAGACCCGAACAGTCAAGGAGTGCGTCGCGTTCAACTTACATCAGTAAAGAGAATCGCTTAGAGGAGGCACATTGCTGGAACACTGGAGGAGGTGAGTCATCCATTTTCTTCAGTAAATGCAGCTGGGCCAGTCAAAGGGGGTCTGCGGGCCGGATGTGGCCCCCGGGCCGCGAATTGAATAGCCCTGCACTAAAAGTACATACCTTCAGCTATCTAGGCGTACCAGGATTGTGGCTGTGGGCACAGGTTTGAGGATGCAAGCCCCCATGAAACTTACCCTTTTTTTTCAGTTTGCTTAAAATGTTAAACTAAAATATAAAAATACGAGTTCAACACAGTATTTCTTTCAAATACCTACATGAAAACACTGAAAACCAAGGTTAATTGAAAGAGCTATGTCTACGGAACAGAAAGATACCACATATGGATATGTTCGCTCAACATTACTGCTTGTTAGGGGGCGTTCCTGTAGTGTTCGAGTGGCAGGTCAGGCAGAAATGGCAGCTTCTATGTTTTCTAATCAGGCTGAGATTGAAGTAAGTGTATTTTCAATATGCAAACATTTTTTTGGTTCCTAATTACTTAATTTACATTATAAAGTCACATACTTTCTAAAACTGTAATAATCCTAAGCTGACGGGTGCACTTTAAGGCTGTAATAGAGCAAACAAATTCACTGAACTGTCCATACTTCTCAGCGACATCTCTTAAAGATATTCTGCCACCCACACACAAAGAGAATTTACAGTGAAAGGATATCTAAATAATAAACAACATCTGTTCCCATATAAGAAACCAAGTTTTTCTCTTACCAATGCATGCCCTGGCTTTGGCTTTAGAGGCTCTTGAGGCTTGTGACAATGGCCGAACTTTCACCAATGGATTTTTGGTATCCAATGCATCCCGAGCTTTTTAAAGAAAAAAAAACATATATGGTCATCTGTCACTTATCACCTGCCCTGAATTGCATTGCACAAATGCTAATGTTGCATGAGAGGTACAGTTAGAAGCATTCTATCATGTAAAACCACATCTTGTTCACTGGAATGCACAACTTTGTCTAACTGTGTACAGTTTTGTCTGTGACAAATCACCTACTGCTATATTTCCTAACATTAAAGGAGAACTAAAGCAAAAAAAAAATAAAAAAGTAATGTTAAAATGCTTACCTTATATAGAGCTGATTCATTACAGTCACAGCATGAGCTGTGCTGTAATTAACAGGCACTCGAAGATTCTTTACAGCGCTGGCTGCCTGAGAAGCCAGCGCCGAAGCTCCTCCCAACTTGTTTCACCAACGGTGATAAATGCTTTAAACATTGTCACGTTCATTGCGGGGGGCCAATGGGAATGCTCCCCGCAATGAGCATGATGATGTATGAGGTCAGTGAAGCAAGTTGGGAGAAGTTTCGGCGCTGGCTTCTCAGTCAGCACAGCACAGCACAGTTCATGCTGTGACTGTAATGAATCAGCTCTATATAAGGTAAGCATTTTAACATTACTTTTTTATTTTTTTGCCTTAGGTCTCCTTTGAAGTGACTGTGCATATAAAACATGGTTCAATCCAGGTACAATTTCATATGAATGAGACATGATTTTTCCAGGATGTAACATTGCCCTAAAAGCTTAATAATTAACAAAATTTGAGATACAGATTAAATTTACTATTAGCCACCATACACACCTACAACCCTGATGACCCACTCAATTGGATCTCACTAGGGAAATTCAAAGAGCTGTTCATTTTTTTCCCCCATACACTAAGCTAATCGGTATTGTTCAGTCAGGTAATGAATAGTGAGGAGAGGAGAAAATTGGTTGCTTCAGCCAGACACTGCAATGAATGTTGCTTACTCTGTTTTATGTCAAATAAAAACTGATGATTATTCAATTACCTCATTTTTCAAATATGAATTAACCTACCTGTTATAGGACTTGAAAACAAGCCAAGGGCATGAGTATCGTCAACCCATTTGATGTCAAATCCTTTCTTTCTGTTGCAAAAACAAGTTTGTTTTCAATGAAAAACATATTATATGAATAAAAAGTCAAACGGATTTAAATGTAATTATTGGGGTTATTTTTTTGTATGCACAAAATTTATTTTACACCCCAATATGTAGGTAATACTAATTCACTGATAAAATAAATGCTATTGAGAACTTCAGTACAACTCAGTAACTATAGTTTATGGGGGAGTGAGAGTTTTAAAAGCTGGTATCCACTGATTTTCTGTATTACATGATAATGCATGCAATGCTAACAGAGATATATGCATAGAAGGACATATTTAAGAAAACAGTAATGCCAAAAATTAAAATGTCTCAAATGAATTTATAATTAATTTATATTCTATCTTAGCTTACAAAAAAAAATTTAAATTGTTTCTAGAAAGTATGATAATTAGCTATCTAGCGTTAATAATTAGGCTTTATGGGTCACTTACTGAATATGTATTATCTAAGGCTAGGTTCACACTAGCGTATTATGCACAGCATATAATACACTAGTGTGAAAAAAAAGGGCTTAATGCAAGCCAATGCCACTTACCTATTTCCAGACACACTAGCATATGATGCGCATATGCTGGGTCCGGAACGCTGTGTGTTGCATTTTGGCCAGCATATTATACGCCGCGCCTAAAATGCAACCACACAGAAAGTGATGTGAACACTGAGGGAGCGTTCACACTGTTGCTGGTAAGTTCAAAGGAAAAATATGCTTGGTGTATTTTTCTCTTTTTTTCACACTAGCGTATTATGCGCTGTGCATAATACACTAGTGTGAACCTTTCCTAAAGCACCCTAGAAAATAATGGGACTGGGTAAGGTCTGTTTAACAATATGGCTGCTATCAGACATATAAAAACAGACAGAAGGTGATTAAATTCATGAATTTAAAGTGTAAGTAAAACCTATTTATAAAGATTGCCCCATTAAAATATTGTAAAGTGGAAAAACGATTAATGAAATCCTCACTCACCTTTTCACTCTGCAGCACTTGTAATCCCTCTGTAAAATATTCCTCCTTCCTGTAGAGTATGAGGCCACGCCCCCACCCCTCTCACATTCCCTGTCTTAAAAACCAACACTGTCTGGGTCGGAATTCAAAGCTGAAGGGCTTTTCCAGTGAAAGGAAAGTATCAGATTACTAAGCATGCACTAGCAGAATGAGTCATTGTATGACCTCATTAGGGGGCGTGGCTTCTCGGCACTATACAGGAAGCAAATACACAGAAATGCAGAGGGGAGAGACAGCCTGCAGGATTAAGAGGTGAGAACTGAAAAACACAAAATTGTTTTTACTTTTCAATGTTTAAGTTTATGTTTCTACATTATAAATATAATATATATGTATAGTTTGGTCAATAACTTTACTTACAACTTTAACTTCATTTTATATTTATATACAGACTGGTTTGTTTCTAAAACATTTCTGCAGCTTTAAAGTAGTAAGTATCAGATGTACTTGGTTTTAAAGTTCTGTCAGGATTTAAAGACAATAAAGGAAACTGAATGTGCAACAAGGCAGACGTTGTTGGTTATTAGTCTACTTCATACAAAACAAAATCTGTTTAAACTCTGTGATAATTTGCATCATACCATTTTACGCTTTCACCCGACTAGGTAATAGACCATTATAGGCAGAGCCAAATTGCAAAACTAATCAATAGGCAGTTGCGCAAAGGAATTACTTTTATTACTGAGCGACTGTGGTGTGATATTATCACAAACTACTCACTGGTAGCTGGCAAATGCTCGAATTAAATCCTCGGTCTTAAAATCTGCTGGAAAGTCATAGATTTCAATCACGTGTGCCAGTTCTAAGCAATCCATCTCCATTTCTTTAGGCTTGTAGTCATAATATCTGAATTGAGATTTCTGTAGTTTCTTTTCATCCTTATTATCTGCTATCTAAAAAAATGGACACAAATCATTTTATATTGAAATGTTTAAGTGTACCATTGCGGGCTAAACCACTAGACAAAGTATTTGACAATAACTGGCACATGGATGCTTTCCCAGTTATACATATTTGGCCTATTTTTAGTGCCACCAGCTATGGGTTTGGTATAGCAATATATTATTACATCAACAAGTGAACATGTACCACCTACACAGTGATGAGGTTATCTAAGAATGTATGAAGGCAGTCTAAGTCATTTATAAAACAAGACATTTTTTAAATACTTGGGAAGACCAGTATGCAGTCTTTTGGTGCATTAAACAATAAAAGGTTTGCCATTTTACAGATAACAAGCAACATTTATTGCTCCTTATTTTCTGAACATGTCCTGCATGTTATTGTGTATAGGAGAGCGCAATAATAGAAAGTGTGAATATACACACTTTACAGTTAGATGAAGTGGAGAGGCTGTGCAGGCAAATCCAAAATCATTTCTTGAAGCAGTTCATGGTTGATTTTGAGGCATGGTTTGAATAGTGTTGTTGTAATATCAAACCTCATTTCAGATTCAGCTATTACACTGTCTGGGGGACATTCATTCTAGGATTTGTTCATATTATGTAGATTCAGCTGTTCTCTCTACCTATGCAAATGCCTGTGTTACTGGCAGCCATCCTGCTTGATATAATAAAATATACATTTGTATGAAACAGCTGGGAATGGGTTTTTCTCTTTAAATTCTCCTTTTCTCTTTTCTAATTTCATCCAAAGAGTAAAACTTTGGTTTCATCAGAACACAGTCCTTGATTACAAAATGTCTTTGGTTTACATAAATGTGCTACGTTGCATATTCCAGATTTTAATTTTTGTGATGAGATTCACAAGTAAGGTTTTTCCTTTGAGGACTCTCCCTTGCTGATAACTTGTGCTGCACTGACCACTGGACTGGTGCACTATTACACCTTGTGGACTTTTTCAGGCATTTATTTACTGGCTCACTTATCTTCCATTTCCCCTGCCTGGAAAGAGTTAATTATCTTTATTTTCAACCTCTCTGTAGCATAGAGGAGCCCAGGAACGTAAACACAATGTGTAAAAAAAGTTTTGAAACTTTCAGACAAAAGGATCTAGATCACGTTGAAGGGTAACCAGACTTTTGCATATGTTCCATTTTAAAAGTATTTCTCCAAAATGGCAATAAGAGGTACTTTCTAATTTGCTAAAACATCACCTGTATAAAGTTGTTCCCTGCAGAGGTTAATAAACAGAGAGAAAGAGTGAGAGAGCAACAATAGATTAAGGGAATTCAGCAAACAGCGAAGTGAGTTACGATGCGTTTGGCTCACTTCTCAAATGGTAGTATGCGCATGCTGATGTCCTGTGCGCGGACATCAGCATGCGCATTAAAGGGATTACCGTCTCAGCAAGGCAACTCTTTTGTTCTCGCCGAGACGGGAATCCCTTTAATGCGCATGCTGATGTCCGCGCACAGGACATCAGCATGTGCATACTACCATTTGCGAAGTGAGCCGAACACATCGTAGCTCACTTCGCTGCTTGCTGAATTCCCCCCTAAGAGAGGGGCAGAGAGAGATTTTGAGAAGGAGACCAAACTGGTATTTCACTAATATGTATGATGTATGTATATGTAACTTCAATTTTAAAAAACAATTGCATTATTAGATATAGTAAAAGGATTGCCTCCAATAATAAATCTGCCTTCTTGTACCAATACAAAAAAATATATTACACTTTTATTTTAGTAGAAAATTTATATTTTTAGTAGATTCTGCATGCAAAATTTGGAATTTCTGTTAACACACCAACTATTTACCTCTTTCATAAGGTGAGGGTTGAGACATTCCCCGTCATCATTGAAAAGGGAATCCCAGCTTTCATCATCTTCTGTGTTCCAAATGCATGGAGCCTGCTCTGGATCTCCTGATGATGTCTCCAAGGAGATCACATTTGTTCCTTCCATGTGCTTTTCTTTTTCACATTCTGTAATGTTACTAGATGTATCAGTTGACTTGGTTTCCATGTCATTCCCACTGTTAGTCATACTGTGTGGATTTTCTTGCTTCATACAACATGCTGATCCCTCACTTAACCTCTTTGTAAGCTGAATTTTTGCATTTTTTTCATTTGTGCTGTCACAACCCACTATTTCACAAATGCTTTCTATTCCTTTGTCTGTGCAATGCTGAACTTGACAGCTACCCTCATGCCAATCCATATGTGTACCAGTCAATCTGCTCACACAGTGCGGGTCTGTGCTATTACAAACTACATCAATTTCAGAGGAAGCATTGCTACCTATTATATCGCCACTGCTTTCACACCCTTTAAAATCAGTGATATTTTCCTCTGCCACAATGCTGCTGAGATTACTTACATTGATAATGCCTTCATCCTCCTTACTGACTGGTTCTACGATAATCTCTTTGACTTCAAGTAACAAATCTAAATTTCCTTCTATGTTTTTTCCTTGCATTTCACAAAATCCCACAGATTCATTTATAAAGGTAGTACCTGTATGAGTAAGGTGGCCAAACATTTCTTTATGGTTCTCAAAGGCAGTTCCAGAAATGATCTGAACATTATTATTATTCTGAAGTGAACCCGCCTCCAGATCCCCAGTGATATTTTCTGGATCTTGTATCACATTATTCCAACTGTTATGTAGGACCCTGGATGATAATTGTACTGTTTCATTACAACAATTGGACACTGGATCAGTTTTTATTCCCTGTTCATCACTGTGCAATTTGCTGGTTAAACTCTGTGTCAGTGTTACCTTATTTAACTTTACATCTGTCTCAGCTTCACTACATACATCTGCCTTCCTAGACTGACACTGTTCCTTGATATAGTCTATAGTTCTGGACCTATTTCCCTGCCCTTCATTCTCTGTTGACCCTGTTTTTTCAAATTGTTGTTTCAGTCTGTGGCTGTCACAATTGATCTGGGTCACAAAATGTACCCCTTCTGGTGATTTAGAACAGTTTTGATGAGTTTCAACTAGCAACTGGTCATCAAAGCCCAGGCATAATGGTACATTTTCCTCATGAATTCCAATTTTGTTTACACCCTCACATAATATAACAGCTTCCTTTTTTGCCCTGACTTTACTAACCCGATTTCTAGCACTGCGTTCAACATGTTTCTTTGACATTGAAGACCCTGAAACATTCCTGTCCTTGGCTTGCAGTTCAGGGATCCTAGAATCAAAGGTGCCATCGCCATCCCCTTGCACATGGCTGAGAGCAGTATTCTCGTGGGAAGTTTGTTTCACAGTACTTGCCTGATCTTGTGCAATGCAAGCACGATCTTTACTTAGCTCTGTGGCATTTTCAAGGGCACAGTCTGCATCAGTCTCTTGTGCTGCATTTCTGCGTCTAGCTTTCGGCACATACAGTGCCTTGTCAGGCCTCCGAGGACGAGGTCTGCATTTCTCCAATTTATCCTGCATCGTAAAAAAAATGCTGGTGTTTTATCTGTAGAAAACAAAACAGACAGGTGCAATGGATCAATACACAATGGGACATCCACATAAAGGGTTAGAAAGAATCACATTTCTGGTTCTTTGGGTTAATCAGAAGAACATGAATGCGAGTGTAGCCTGATCAGGAGAAAATAAAGCAAATTACAATGCAGTCACAGTAGCAGAGTTAAAAACTGCTCTTAAAGCTCCAGAATGCTAAGAACTGTAAACTCAGTTATTACAGTATAGAACTTCTATTTATAAATCATGAATCTACCAAAAAACAGAAACAGAACAATTATTCCGATCAAGACACCTAATAATTTCACAAATGTGTTTTCAGCCTGTGTACAAAGTCACCACTTATTGATAAAGAGTGAGGAAATTCACCCCCTGCAGATATTGCATCTAATGATGAAAGGATGAACGCAATATTTTCTATATATGGATATCATTTACAAAAAATTTTTTTCTATCATTGCTCCCTGGTACAGGATAATTTGCAGTAGCATTTCTGCCCTGGTTTCACTCCTAATAAATCCTCACTTCTCTATTTATTTGTTACAAGAAAGATAAACAACTCAATGCTACACAGAGACAGTTCTGATGTCAATTTGGTTTCCCATCAGAATGATTTAAAAATCTATTTGGTTTGTAGGAATTAAAGGGTTTATATCACAATGTAGAATGTTTTCTCTTCAAAAATATATGTTGTAGCACTAATTTAAATAAAGGGTCTGCTTAGTGTAGGAAATGATTTTGTCATAAGCTGTGATTTAACTAAGGTTTTAATTACAGCCCATTTCTCTACTTTTGCCAGCGCTGACTCTTTTCTATAGATTTTAATGAAACAATTTCCTCAGATTAGCTATTTGACTGAAAAAACACTGATGCAAAAAAAAAAAAAAAAGAAAATGTACTCTAAGGGGGTTATTGGGTAAAGTCCGAATTATTGTGTAAAGGTGTAAATTATCCAGCTAAAGACACAGTCGCAACTTTATTATAGGAAAATTGTCGCGGTTGTGACTTTACTATGGGAATGTTGTCGCAGTCATGACTTTAAAATTGTTGCGGTCACAGATTTGCTATAAGAATCCACTGTTGGAGAATTCGATAGTAAAATTCTCACTTTAGCTAATAACCTCCTGAAAGAGAAGGAATTCAAATGGGATTTTTCAATTTTCTGCCATTATTGGTACTTTAACCTCACCAGAAGGAGATTCATTTGCATTTTCCAGGGAACATTCCATTAAGTCTCACTCTACCACTTCAATATGTCTCCATGAATAAGAGCACTTTAGGTGCAATTTGTCAGTCCTAAAAATTTGGCAGCTATTTTGTCTTTACTGTGCTTTATAATTTACTGACATATAAACCAATCATTTTTTTTTTTTAATTAAAAACTAGAGCTATAGAAAAATATATTATTTACTATACTGTACTTTAGATTGTTTTGTTTTTGAGACGCTGGTTCACTTTAAGGGCACGATCACACAGGTTTAAGCATTAAAGTTGCAATAACGAAGTAGTGTTTATTTCCTCACTACATGTTTTGGGTCACACCTGGACCCTTTATCAAGTAAAGTAGATAAAGAGTCCAGGTGTGACCTGAAACATATTGTAAAGAAATAAACTTCACTTATATTATTTGCTGATTACTTGATATCCTAAAGGTGATGTTATATGCTGCTGGGCTACCTGCATGGAATACCAGCACAGTAAAACCACTCCATTGAATGTGTATAAATCACACAGATTTAAGTTACTATACAGAGTTTTGGTGTATGAGACATCATATGGGTTACAGTCTTTATCATAGCAGAGTTTTTCTACTGAAAAATCTCTGTAGACAAATACCTAGGAGAGAAGGTGGTACAGTCTGTTTAAAGAAATCCAAGGAAATGCCAGTGTACAGAATACAGTGTAAATAGCAGCACTGATCACAATAAATGGCAACAGAAATGCTGACATTAACAATGTGTGTGTATGGAGTTAAGGGAGTTACAGATTGTATAGTGGATGTTTGCTTCCTTCCTTACAAATTCAGCAGGTTGTGTCGCAGCAGGTTGTGTCTCAGTTTAAAGTGCACCTGTCACCTCAAAATCTCTAATACTAATTTAGGTTCCACTAATGAAATAAATGTTTTTGTAAATATATATATGTATTTTAAAAATGTACCTTAATACTGCATTTCTCTCTGTCATCTTCCCTGTCAGCCTGCCTTTTCTTTCTCAAGTTGGGTGGGCGGGGCTAAATGATGATTGACATTATAGCTCCTCCAATCAGATCCCTGCTAGATGGTGATTTACCAGTGATCTGATTGGAGGAGCTATAATTTCAAGCATTTAGCTCTGTCCAACCCAGGAAAGAAAAGGCAGGGAAGACCGACAGAAAGAAACGCTGTATATAAGTACATTTTTTAAAATTCATATATATTTAAAAAAAAACGTTTCATTGGAAGAACCTAAATCAGTATTTTAGTTTTGAGGTGACACGTGCACTTTAATGGGGGGGGGGGGGGGGGGGGGGAAACCTTAAAGGTACACTGACAGCAGAGAGCTCCCACACAATGCAAATCACTAATCTCATCAACCAGTATTCCCCAGGAATGGTGAACAAACTTTCCTTACTTGAAAGTAGTAGCTGTTACCCAAGTTACTTCCATCAATGTACCAAGTAAAATCCACAATCAGAAAGGTAGGGAAAACAGCAGAAAACTGTAGTGTGCTACCAAGTGAATTGATTGACATGCTGCATTACATGTTTCGCGCCCGAAAAAAACACTAATCTGTCAATGAAAGTAAAACAACACAACAACAGCAAAGACCTGTAAAAGCAGGGATCTGCAACCCATGGCTCTTCAGCCTCCTTGTTGTGGCTCTGTTGGGAATCACAGCTGTTGGGGAAGGGGTTAATTTCATTGCATGTGTAGGCCAATCACACTGCAGCCTAGCGCTTAAGAGAGCACTCCCCCACCCCAGATCCCTTGCCAAAGCAATGTGGTTGCTAGACAAGTAGCAGGAGTATCAAGGAAGGGGAAGATTTGATTCTAAAGGGGGAAAATCAGGTAGAGTAGGCAGTGAGTATAAGCTGTGTTATGTTTTGCGGCTCCAGACTATTTTTCTTTAGTGGAAGAGGGGGCAAAATGGCTCTTTTGATAGTAAAGGTTGCCTACCCCTGTGCTAATGCAATGAGTGAGGAGGGTCTGCTCTGCTCTCATTAATAATGAAAAACTTAAGTGTTTTCAGGAATGTGCACAGCTAGAAAATAGTCTTCTCTAGTTACTGGTGAACAGTTATGGCTCTACCCCAAACCAGATGTGCCTTAATCCCACTTGAGAACTACAACTGATTCTGCCCCTGCCACAGAAAACCACAAGATGTGCCAAAAAACCTCTCCTCGCACTCCTCAGACCAACCAACCACCAGTGTTCCTAAGTACAGTGAATTAATGATGTCAGCGATGACAGAATTATTTTATGTAAGAGATAAGGCAATCAAGTGATAATTAGGTTTGCACTATTTCTTGTTCACTTTGAATATTTAGTGGTTGATGGTCATTAACCTGTAAACTCAAATACATTACTAATGCATTACTACAGCGAATAAGACAAAGCGACTAAATCCTAAAACATATATCAGAAAAAGAAGGAAAAAAACCTTAACCCTCAACATCCTGAGGGACCTATAACTAATTGTGTAGCTCCACCGAGAGCAGAAGAAACTGGAGATCATCTGAATAATGTGAACTAACCTGGAGGCATTATTATATCATTCCACTCACTCTCTTCAAAGAAAACTCCCAAATGTTTACATAAGAAATGCAATTTTTATCTTCCTGCCCAATATAGGCCATAGAAAGATAAAGTACACATTTCTCCAAATCCCTTTGCTAAAGGTTGCATTCATGCAGTTCTGAATGAAAAAAAGCTGATGAAATCTGTCCTATTTTTATACGTGGTGAAGCATAAAATATATTGCAAGCAAGATTAACACAGCCAACAATTTATAAAGCTTTCTTCATGCGTTATTTTGCAGTCAGCGGGCATAATCCCTGTTTTGTATGGTTCTTTTGTAACCTGGAGTAAATGCAAAATAATATTTTAGACAAAATAGTTAGAAACCTAAAAACAGTTTAGGAGGATTACCAAAAGGGGTTATTTATGATTGTGATCATGTTTTCAGTCTTGGCTCTTACATAAAATAATGTAAGATTTGCTCTAGTGGGTCTTCTGTAGGTCACCGTCATAGTTACCACGCTTGGCTAGTGCATGTGCTCATTGTAAACTCATGCACCCTGACTAACAATAGCACTTGTTGGAAAATTGGGCAAGTCAGGCATGGAAAAATCAGCAAAATGGCTATAGCTGTTGGACTGTAATAGATTATAGTTATAGGGTTTACATTTTAACAAGCATGTCTTCTAATACAGGGATATCAAGTGTGCAGTGAAGCACACCTTCCAGCATCATACACGATAAATTCCATGGCAGTAAATCCTGCAATGAAGACTCAAGTTTTCCCTTATACAAAAAGAAAATGGATGGGAAATTTCTAGGTTTTATTATCACTAAGTGCACACTTGAACAGTGACAGGTAGAAAAAGCAATCAACTCCAGAAATGGGTGTCATATGTACATAGTGATGGGGCGAGTTCTGCCCATAGACCTTTTTCACACTGAAATATCATTATAAGCAAATGAAGGACCTGAATGGCCAATGTTTTCCCTGTTGTTTGTGATACTTAGCCCAGCAGCTACTGATAAATATACAGTTGTATAGGCAAAAACAGTTACAAGGCAAATGCACAGATACACAAATCCTCACCATCAGCCCACAGTACAAAGTGTCCACAAACATTTTGCTATTACTCCAGAAAATGTCCATCAGCGTGACCACATAGCTGCATGCAATGGAGTCTCAACTGACTGGTTCTCAAACTGTCTTTTATACAATTTACAATGCAATCTTCATTTTAGCTAGGTTAAAACGTGAACTACAATCACTAGTTTATAGAGAATACCTAGGGTATTTTCTCATTTGGAAAACCGTGAGCAACGTGTGGAGGCCAACTGGGCTTGTGTAGTGTATGTCCCAATACAATTATAACTGTATGTGTGACAATTATAACTGTATGTGTGATACTGTATGTGTGACAATTATAACTGTATGTGACAATTATAACTGTATGTGTGACAATTATAACTGTATGTGTGACAATTATAACTATGTGTGATACTGTATGTGTGACAATTATAACTGTATGTGTGACAATTATAACTGTATGTGTGACAATTATAACTGTATGTGTGACAATTATAACTGTATGTGAGGCAAATATCAGTAGGATGTGACGGGGCTGAGGACATGGGAACATCATGTTTGGAGAGAAGAAGACTGTCTGCGATTACCTGCTAGACAGATTATAATGCAACTTTCGCATGACAAAAGTTCAAATGCAGACTGTATTATCCAAGTTACAGAGAAAACCGCCACTATCCACCAGCAGCAAAATTACAGTGAGAAGTTCCTATTAGCCAAAGGAAACATGTCATTTTACAGCATTTATCCCATCACATACACCTCTTTTCCCACCATTTGCTATCAGCTTCAAGCAGAGCTAAAGACAAATGCAAACATGCTGCTATTAGTTTAAATAAGAACTAAAGGTATCTAACACACAAATACATACAGTATATAAGTGGCCCACCTACCTGCCTTCTAAATCGTTGTATTACAAATATCCAGTTTCACACTGTAGTCTCTGTACTGCCCCACTGAAGTTTACACAGCTCTGCAGACAGACGGCAGCCATTTTGAATACATTAAGCATGCAAATCCTGACCTGTGACATCACTGCTGTAGTACTGGCAGGAAGCTACTGCTTATCAGCTTCACACTGCCTGTAATCATTACACTCTGCCAGTACTTTGCTTTCATAAGTGGGAGGGGACTTTCAGCAGCAGGCAAATAACATAAAACGTTTTTTTTATAACACACATCTAAACTTTACATGCAATGTACCTAAAATAAAGATAATATAAAAAATGAACTTAAAAATAGTATTATCATAAAAAATCCATTTATGTATTTATAGTTTAATGTTCCCCTTAACTTTCTTTTTTCGTATTTCTTAGTTATTTTATTGTGGCATTTAATAAACGATTGTATATTTGAATGTTTGTAATAAGTGATGTGCTGGCAGGTGTGTTAACATGCTTGTAGCACAGTTGTTCTTTTTTTTTTAAAATGTGCAGAGGGAAAATGATTTCACTTACAAGTGTATGTATGTATGTATAATTTTATTTATAAATCGCCACAAATTTACGCAGCGCTGTACAATTCAGCGATACAAGTACAATACAAACAAGGGAAAAGTGCATTAAACAATACAAGTAAAATATAACAAGGATACATCAAATTAAGTGCTAGGTAGTGATTTACACAAGAGGTTGGAGGTCCCTGCCCCAAGGAGCTTACAATCTAAGTGGGAGGAAGACTTACATACACAGATAGGACAATAAGAGCTGTGGAGTCATAGGTCCATAAATACAAATAAAAAGATCAAAATAGATATAGATAAATACAGTGAATAAATAGATAAATACAATATACAGTATACATACTGTATACTGTATATACAGATATTAAATATAAAAATTATACATAAAATGAATGATAAGAATCAGTGCTAGTGCTGTGACAGATAGGATTTCAATTTGGTTTTGAAAGTGGAGAGGGAATGTACCTGTCTGAGACAAAGGGGTAAAGAATTCCAAAGGTGAGGGGCAGAGAGTGAAAAGGGTTTAAGACGAGAAAGGGCAGTATTAGAACAAGATAGGCAAAGCTGGTTGCTGTTAGAGGAACGTAGTGGACACCAAGGAACATACAGACATAATGTATGTGAATAAATGTGTAAATGGATGTGATTCATTTGGTATATGTTACATACAATAAATGTAGTGTAACCTGATTGCGGCAATATTTACTAAGAATCACACAATTACCACATTCAATACTAAGGATGCGACTTTACACCCTTAAACCCAGGCTATTAGACATCTCAAGGGGATGAGCCCCGCTTACATTAGAAGTAGGTTTTAGGAAATAAACCTTGGTGTGCGTTTAAATATAATAATGAGGGTGCCAGTAGTTCTTTCTAAAACATGAAAACCGCATTTACTAACCAGAACAATATTTAAAGAGACAGCAGCACAAGTTAATTATGTAGGTATATAGCAAAACAATGAGAGAGCAGACACAGGAGTTGACACATGTACATATCAAGCACATGAATGTATATACCTAAGCATGCACAAGATATCAATATAAAGTTACCACTAAGGAGATGTGAGTAAGGATTCTTCAATGGATAGGCACAGGTGAACTTTCCGCAAAAGCCAGGACAACATTTAGGGTGTCTTCTCTCGGAATGGCTATACCTAAGTCCCTAGACATGACTTAATAAATCCCTCTCTGTGCTTCCCTATTCCATTAGGTAAAGCACTAGGTCCCCTAGGCCACTTCTCTCCTGGTGGCGTCAGTTGCTACCCAGATATACAGGCCTTAACTGCAACTCTCACCAGCTAGGGCGAGCTTACAGTAATACGGAGGCTGCTAAATATCGGCCCCCTGAATGTCTGCCACTGGATTAGTGGAGACAGGGTGTTGCTCCTTCAACACTCTCAGGAAAAGACACAAGACTTCCTGTTAACACTATTTATAAACATCTCGGAGCATGGAAGGAAGTAATGGATACAATCAAGGCTTGGCCTTAGTTAGAGAACACCTGTGTAAGATGTAACACAAGGCATTTTGCCTGAAACATATAAATAGAGAAATATATATATATATAACCTATTATATGCCTATTCTGTTTCAGTTGCCGCTTTATACAGGAAACATACCTCAGAGACCCAGTCTGTAGAGCATATGCAAACCCTGCTGAATTGACAAAATCCACAGACAGCTGAACTCACTCACAGATGACACAGGTGTAGAATCCACTGTAGTTTATTGGGGAACTATCAGGGATGAAATCTGTATCACTGGTGAGGTCAAAAAACTTTACTTTTCCTGCCTGCTTGCCATGTGGTAATTACCAGCACAAGGGCAGAATTGCAGCACTTAAGTAAAGAAGAAGCCATGGGGTCAAGCAAGCACGTAGTGACATGGGAAGAAGAGAGAAGTTGAAAAACTTCAGATTGGGTAGCAGGGGAAAAAGAATTCAGAAACTTAGATGGGGATGTAGGTAGAATAATTTAGTGAACCAAGGTTCCCTCCAGAATAAGAAATGCGTCATTCCTAATATCAAACAAACGGTCATCATAACAGGATTCACATATCGGTTCGGACACCCATCCATTGCATTTTATTTTGCTTCAGAAATACTATTTTATATCACTTTGTTCCCAATGGTTGTGAAACACTGGTTAAGGAAATAAATCAAAGCTCGCTCTAGAGGTTTTTATTATGAGACAGCACAGCAAGTGTTGTTTGGCCAATCATGGCATACATCTTGTATGCCAATCTCTTTGGTTGATATTTTAGAACCTTACTGTGGAAAACCTCTAGGTTTTCACTGTGGTAATATTGATTGGTCTTGCAAATGTCTTTAATTAAGGCTGGATCATTAACAATTCTATCTAGAACAGTGTGAGCTGTATGTTGAGATGTGATCCATTGTGTATTCTTTTTATCTGCTCGTGAAATCATTTCATGCTTGCAGCTAGGGTCTTCAATTGTTGAAACTTGTGGATGTCTGCAATGTGACACAATCCTGACCTCCACTTATCCTATAAAAATCTGGATTACGTTCACATGGTTGTGATGACCATCACAGATTGTTAACAATTGGTGTTATCCAATATACCAAGTCATGGCATCCCTTTTTTTTTTTACTTGCAACAGATTTTTTTGCTTTGCTTTGCTTTTGCAAAGATGCCACACATCGAACTGATGATCAATGTTAGGATAAATAGTTCTCATCAGTTTTCAAATTCCTTTGTGTCTGTCTATTGCAACACCCCTTTTGTCTATTTTCCTTGAAAACAGGTCTTCCAGACTGTCCCGAGCGACGATGCTCTAAGAGCATCACTCGTGCATCTGCCAGTTTAGTATACCTGCAAGTGAAGGATAAGTGCTATATCCAGTGCTTCTAGGTTGGGGAGCAAATCCAGAGCTGCTGACGTTATTCACCAAATTAAAAAGGGAGAACACTGTTTTAAGCAGTGCTCGATAATCAATATCTATCTATGCATGTGGATTGTTATGCCTGGGATTTTGAAGGGTTTTGAGCCATTAATCTAGGATAAGTCTCTCTGCTTAAAGTCTCCTGCAGTTTGTTACTGCTCAGTCTCTGCTTCAGCCTGCTATTGACAAGATAACCTTTAAGGGATGAGCTTTACAGCCAAGAGGTTCTGCAGCATCTGAGTGTGTCTCTTTACAGCTAACACTGCAGTTTCAGCCAAGTACAGCATTGATATGTCTCTGCAGCATTGAGCCAGGAATGAGAGGCCTAGGAGAGGATCTCGTACTCTGCGCTGCTACCTGGAAGTGTGGTATGTTACAGTTCAGAGTGTGCCTGGGAGTGACATGTCAACTACGCTGCACTAAGTATGAGCCTTCTACATTAAAGTTCAGCTGAAACAGGCCTCCGCCAGTGTTCCCATATGAGTCAATCCAGCTGCCACAAGTGGGGTGGGTTAACCTGATGGCTGCAACCTGGGAGGTCCACTGTTACAAAGGTCATACCCCCATGAGGGGGCTTCAGGGTTAAGACCAGGGCCTTCTTAGACTCCGCGCCTCAGTGTTAACCAGTGCCAACTCCTGCTGTGGTACAGAAGATCCACCTTTATCCCTATGTCTATGTTTCTGCACATGTAAGTAAACCTTAGTTCCTCCAGAGGCATACCACCTAGTTCCTGTGTGTTACCTACACTTGTCACAGTATACCTTAGTGCCTCTAGAGGTGTACCACCTTTCACTAATTTCCTTTTGTTTCGAAGTTTAGTAAACCTAAACCTTTTAGAGGCCTAATGGGCTCTGAGTATGCTATAGTGCCTCTAGTGGGGACACAGTCCTGTGGAAACCCCTTGCTTATTCCCTGGATCCAGGACAGTATGATGAAGCCTCTCTTCCCAATGGCCTGTGACAAAGGCATTTTATAAATGCTTCCTTTTCCATCACAACACTCCAACTGCATTATCTTAAAGGAAAATATTTTGTCGAATATGTTTATTGTGTATGTGGAATATTTTGCACTAAATCCTGGACTGTGAAACTGACCATCTTCTGTGACATACCGTATATACTCGTGTATAAGTCGATCTCATGTATAAGTCGGAGACAGTTTTTGGGCCAACAATTATGAAATTTGCTATGACCCATGGATAAGTTGAGAGTAAAACTTGGGGGTTTTGTTAGCATAACATATTAAAGAATTGTTGTAAAAATGCAAGATAGCAATAAGATTTTATTTATTTCTGTCAGCTACAGTTTAATGTGTGTTCTCCTTTAAGAGGCAGTCCCTGCTGACTGCATGTGCTTTCTGTTTGCTCTGGTCTGGCCCCAGTTCTTTTGCTGGTGTGAGAGTCTGCAATGGGTGGATGCTGTTAACAGGCTTGCCCAACTAACCCCGCAGTGAGTTTATTCAGTGCTCTTGTGTGTGTGCTGTAATTACTTACAAATTCGGGTCAGTGCCTCTGCTGCTGTGCTGTGTGTTTGTGTCTCAGCTCCAAGCAGCTCCCTCTAGCCTGCTGTTGATCGTTCTTTTTTTTTGCTCTCAAACCTAACCTCACTCGTGTATAAGTCGACTGTACTATTTTAAATGACTTTAACTAAAATTTCTCGACTTATACACGAATATATACGGTAGATTAATTTACCAGAAAGGTCTCTTGCAATTTCATCTTGTTCCTTTTTTAAAATTGTAGTCTACAGCTGGATAAAGATAATTCCTTTGATAGTTATAAAAAGTTTTGTGAGATATTGCTGCAACTCCAAATAAATTGTACTTCTTACTAACCTTTTGAAATGAAGATCCACTGAGCAGAATTGAAGATGACATTGTAAGATTTCCAACTACTGATTGAGATTGCCATCTTAATGATTTGTGATTATCTTGGCAGGTCAGATGGACAACTAGTAAAGCTCCTTCCACCACTTTTTATTTCGATTATTGGAGCATGACAATTGACAGAATACTGGCATTTAATTTTGTAAAAAGAGACAATAAATTGTTTTCAAACACGATGAACTTTCTCTTGCATAGTTTGGATCTTGAATACTGGATATATCTTTAGTCTCTAAGCTTGTTTCCAAATGAGAAGCCCTAAGGTTCTCTGATTCATCCAGGTGATTATATGTAATATCTGTAACGGTCGGCATGGCCACCGTTCCTTACCTGGCAGGGGCTCCTCGGCGCGTTCTGCCTAGGCGCACGAGCCGTGCCTGCCAGGCATTTAATTCACTGCCGGCGGCGTGCACGCTGCTGGTGCACTCACATGACACGCAAGTGTCGG
>WMED01006007.1:0-18916 GCA_019650415.1 Pipa parva | reverse complement strand
TTGTGCCTGATTATAATGAAGGTATAACTGTCCTCATCTTTTCTGTGAATTGTTTTCTGTTACTCTTGTAGCCTAGTTGTCTTGCCTAAGATGTAGCACGTATCCAGTTTACTATTTTGAATGTTAATTCCAGCTTCAGCACACCTGTTTGGGTGTAAAAATGAAGCTGATTTTCCTCTCCCATTGACTTTAATGGTTATCTGCGATTATCGTTATTGAATAACGATTATCGTCTCAATGATTTCCAAAAATCGTTAATTTATCCGATGCCGATTATTGTCATTATCGCTCATCACTGTTTCAAGTAAAATAGAAATAAAACAAATTCATTTTGATTTATGTAAATAAGCCCCAAAGATATAAAGATGTGTTAAAATAGAAACATTTACAACGAAAATGATAAAAAACTTTATTAAACAGACAAAATGATCAAAATGCGCAAAAGATATATAACATTACCAAGTGAAAATATTTGACTAACTATGCCTATTCGTTTGAAATTAGTCTTTTTTTTAAATTTATTTACGTATAAAATGACAATGTGTATATTTAAGAACATTTGAAAGCTTCTTTATTAAATAACAACATTTCTAAAAGACAGATACCATCATGTCAGTTTATTCATTCTATTCACTTGTTTAAATGCTTTGTGTTTATGTTTAGTCTACGTTTCCCCCGTCAATACTACAGGATTGTCAGTAAACTCAAGAAAATAAATCACAAAAAAATATTGAACATATTGTGATTTAATTTATGCAGATATGTTTATTCCAGTGTTTCCCGTTTCATTAATATTTACTAAAACATGAGCGAGTTCCTAAGAAACTCCTACAACACGTTTATATTTTTCCTATAAAAAAGCAGTAAAGAGTACTTTATATTTATTATAATACTCATATGCATCCCCCCTGAGGTTTTCAAAGTCCAGGTCAATGGTTACTGATAGATTTATTCACCATGGTCTAGCAATCTTTCAAGAAAGCAATAATGTCCAATGGAGTGGAGAGTTTAAGAGATTAATGTACATGTCGATGGCTAGTGCATTAACTGACCACACTGTCTTAAAATGCACTATGATATATGCTCAATGACCTTGTTTCTCATCTATCATGCCGCATTCCTCCTTGTAGCATTTTCTTTCCTTGAGACACCATCTTCTATCTCAACTCTCCTCATAAAACAATGGGTTTTTGACTATTTCAACTAAAGATACCTGTTTGTATGTCTTAGGGAGGCTTTGCTACTGGATATCACATAAGCAGCAGCAAGAAGTGGTCAACAGTTGTCTTATAATTTTAATTCATTATACACAGAAGCCCCCACAGAAGCCCCCACCCGGTGCCCCCCCATCCCGCGCCGCCCCCCATGCCCCATGATGCCCCCCCATGCCCCACGCTCCCCACTCACCTCCAATACTGCCGTCGATATTAAAAAAAGCATGCGAGCGCCCCCCTGAACACACGGTGCCCCTAGCAATTGCCTATTTGGCCTAATGGGAAAGCCAGCCCTGATTATACATTTACAGTAATAAAATAGGTAATAAATAACAGAAAAGAAATATTAAGGATAGAATTATTATTTTCATCTGTACTTTCCATCTGTCAGCTAGATGCATGATCATTGGACAAAGCAGGATGTCTTTCACTTCAATAATGCAAACTGTACAAGGAGCACCCATTAAGCGCATGGGATGATGCAGTGGTGCAAAATATCAAAAGTATATTTACCTAGGGGAAAATACTGTTTTAACCTATTTAATTTTTTCAATTACGCAAACTTAGAAAGGAAAAAAGTACAATATCAAAAATCTCTCCTCACCAAATGTAACATTTTTAGTTTTTATGGGACAGGTTGAGAAGTGTATTTGCATAATCTTTTCTCTTTTTGATTTTATTTTTTCAAAATTTCGATATCGCGTTTTTTTCAATCTCAATTTTTCAACTTGAGATTGAAAAAAATCTCAAAAGACCAATGCGAGATAAACTCGGAAAGACCGAGAGCGGTTTAATCAATTTCGCCGAATTTATGCGAATTGATAAAAATAGTCAAGAAACTGGGATTGAACAAGTTTTAAAAGGACAGCACTGACATTTTTTCCTCTTGGTAAACATAACCGTGTACCTCTGCATGTAAATATTCTGCAACATTTCTTGGAAATACTTGTTTAATAAGTACATTTATTTTACTTTGTTAGGTTTTGTGTGTCACTTCATGCATATGTAATATTTGAAGGTAACTGAAAATAAGGATACAAATCCGTTTATGCATCAGATAAAATATATCATAATATCATATATATAAAAGATAACTCCTGCAGGGGCAAAAATTATTAAAATCGGTAATTACCAATATCGCTATATCGCTAGTTTTACCAATATCGGAATTTACCAATATTGATATCGCGATATCAAATTTCGGCCGGCCATTGATTTCAATGGTAGAATGGCCGCGATATTGATAAATTCCGATATCGCGATATCGATATTGGTAAATTCCGATATTGCGATATCGATATTGGTAAAACTATGATGCCTTCATATACTGTAGATGCTATCGATCGATGCTGTCGATATCGCGATAGCGGTATTTTACAATTTTAATAAATTTCGCCCTGGGCTTTCTAGTTCTGTAAGAATTTAAATATAGCCTTTAAGGACTAGAACTATGGAAAGCAACAACACTTTATATCATTCCAAAAGATATAGGATAAAGGACCTCTATGCATTTCTTCTGAGAGACCTGTTCATCTTTGCATGTTTACCAGAGTTCCCATGAAAACCCTCTGCCATTAATATTTTCAAATGTAACGCATGGGATAAAAATGTATAATCCAGCATTTACTCTTATTTCCATGAATACCAATGCTTAGCCAAAAGCCAAATGCATCATGCCAGGAAAAATCTGCAACAATAATTCCAAAATATTTAGTGGCGCAACTGTCTATGCCTGTGTTATATTAGGGTATTTTGGTTCAGATTTGGATTAACCCTAAACACCTAACACCATCCTACATTGCAGATCTGAAGCAGATTCGAATTGCATCGGATTACCTAAAAGAAATACGAACTGTCCAAATTGAATCTAGAACAAATAAAAGATCTCATTTCTTTGCTTGGATTTTTTTTACAACCCATAGTGAACCTTTAGAACCTCAGTGGAAGTTTTGAACCTCATTAAAAACAACAGCAAACATGCTACATAATAATAGTAATTTTTTTTCCTTAGTGGTGCAGTTATGCTGCAAACAACCAGGTTCATATGTGTCTAAGCTTTTTTTATGTCTTCCCTTCAGACCCATTAAAAATTCTTGGATGGGCCCATGATACTTGAGAATCCCTTACTCTTCTTTTATCCATGACATGTTCCAATGGAAGAATATCCTTCATAGTCCAAGGGGTATTGACCCTTCATTATTGGACATGACACTAATGATCTCAAAATGTCTTGTTCCCTGTCACTCTTAGTTCTACTCATTTGCAGCAGATCTAGAAAGAGGATGCAGAGAAAAGACTTTGCAAACAACATAAACTCATCCAGGATTAATTTATGGGTCAGAAGGTAAGGGCAATTTTAATGCAGGCCTTTATATATTCCAGATGAATCCAGACACAGAGCATTGGTGACATAAGGGATACATGCCTTTCAAAGACAATTAAACCACAACTTCCTGAGAAAGCCTGTAAAATGGCAAAGCACGTTGGAGGATTTCTACATCTTACATATGCACTTGATGAGCATAGTTGACCTTGCTAAATGTGAGTGTATTTTTAATTCTTATTAAAACCTTTTTTTGACAATATTACACTATTGTATGTTTTCTCGTTGGGAGTTTATATATCCCTACCAGCTGGTCTGACCACAGTAGACTGTACTGAAAATCTTTAAAGGGTGCTTAATGCTTTGGTTTTATTCACTTTGATGCTTGGATTTTAACGCTTCATAATAAATTTGGATGTTTTTACCCATTTTGGAGTGCCGGAGCCTACCTCTGTTTGTGCTTTACTTTGGGCCTTCTACTCCTGGGCACCTGTGGCTTTCATATTGTATTCAAGGGGATTGAGCGACCCTACCTGTTGTTTGAAAATCTTTAAAGGACAACTAGCCAAGCGTATTTTTCTTTAGAACTTACCAGCGACAGTGTGAACGTTCATATCACTTCCTGTGTGGTCGTATTTTGGGCGCAGCATATAATACGCCAGCCAAAATGCGACACACAGCATACCAGACCCAGCGTATACACATCATACGCTAGTGTATCTGGAACTAGGTAAGTACCATTGGCTTGCATTGAGCTGTATTTTTTTTTCGCACTAGCGTATTATGCGCTGAGCATAATACGCTCGTGTGAACCTAGCCAAAACAAAACCAAAACTTGGCAATGAATCCAAATCAAAACCTGAACCAAAACAAGCTCAGTCCACCCACATCCCTATAATAAATGACTGTTTTGCCGCACTGTGAATAATGCTTGCTTTCATTTTATACAATTTTACTGCCAACCAAATGCACAAAGAGAAACAAATATATTTCTATTAAATATTTTTTAAAGCAAACTATTTTTTTTTTTGTAATAATAATAAATAGAAACCCTGAGCATAAGTGTTTTATTTTCCGTTTTGAAGACATTCTGTTTTAATCATTTACTAGGCTCAATATCTAAATTGCATTGGAACCTGTAATTAGTTTTGAAAGGAAGGTCTTCATTCATTAGTCAAGATGCTGTTTTATCTTCCAATTCTATTTACGCTCTTTAGTGACTCATTTTACGAGTGATCTGTCAACCATGAAGTTTTATCCATTTTTTTCACCCTTGAATATTACCATATCATACCACAGTACAATAGCATTACAAATGGCAGCTTTTATTTATTTATTTTTTATTAAATAAGTATCTGGTGAGAGGGTTTAATGTTTCCTCTGTGTGTTATAGTAAAACTATACAGTCGAACTAAGATATGTGTTTTTATTTTCTGCTTTCTTATACAATGATAGTTACTTTATTTGAAGCAACCTTGACAATTCCACTAATGGAATAATAATATTTCAGGCAATACAATACAATTGCTAATATAAGAAGAATTTTCAAAGAAAGTTTATTATGACTTTATTTGTCCAGAAAAACATCACAATAGATATGATGACTTCTTTATCTGCAGATTTGGATATATTAAAATGTGTGGAGGCTTTCATACTCTTTACTGTATAATATCCATTTTATAATATAATATATTAACTGTGCATTTAATATATTCGGGTTACTTGGCTTCTGTATAAAATCCTTAGTATCTATTTATCCATCTAGACCAGCATGTTTTTAACATTATTTGTACTTATGTGTTTCACTGACGGGGTTTAACTTTGTTAATTATATTCATGGGTGGAGGATCATGGGAAGTGTATGGTGTATTTAAACCTGTGTTTGTTCTTGTGGAGTTTGTCTTGATAAAGGCCCAGTTACTGGGCTGAAACATCCATTTGGGATATTTTTTGTCATGTAATGGTCATGTAATTTATAGTAAACATTTGTTTGCCTAAAGTCCTTGTGTGCATGTGTTATATATCATATTTCATTTATCCCCTGCACCAAGCCATTTTTATAACTAATATTGGACAGAGTGTGGTGCCTTTGATTGAATTTGTATAATATAAATATATATATATATATATATATATAAAGAGAGAGAGAGAGAGAGAAAGTATAAATTTATATTATGGATAATTATGCATTTATTTATGTTTGCTTTCAACCACCAACCCTCCTTATCCACTGTAGCTGGGCTCCTGACATTATTTACTACTGCTAGTACAATATCTTCTTCTTAACTGAACTCAGTATTGCTTGTGACATGAAGAAGAGAGAATATCTTGAAAGCTTTCTATATATATATATATATATATATATACAGTGGTGTGGAAAAGTGTTTGCCCCCTTCCTCATTTCCTGTTTTTTTGCATGTTTGTCACACTTAAGTGTTTCGGAACATCAAACCAATTTAAACAATAGTCAAGGACAACACAAGTAAACACAAAATGCAATTTGTAAATGAAGGTGTTTATTATTAAAGGAGAAAAAAAATCCAAACCATCATGGCCCTGTGTGAAAAAGTGATTGTCCCCCTTGTTAAAACATACTATAACTGTGTTTTTTCACACCTGAGTTCACTTTCTCTAGCCACACTCAGGCCTGATTATGGTGCTTGCACCACACTAGAGCTTGGAGGTCCCTGTCCCATAGAGCTTACAATCTAAGTAGGAAGAAGACTTACATACACAGATAGAAAGACAATAAGAGCTGTGGTATGTGTTGAAACATAGGTCAATAAATACAAATAAATAGATCAATAAATACAGATATTAAGCATTAATAAATAAAGATAAAATAAAATATACACATAAAATCAATGATAAAAATCAATGCTAGTGCTCCGAAAGATAGGACTCCAATTTGGTTTTGAACATGGGGAGGGAATTTTCCAAGCGAAGACAAAGGGGTAAAGAATTCCAGATGTGGGGGGCAGAGAGAGAAAAGGGTTTAAGACGAGAAAAGACAGTATTAGTATGTGGCACACAAAGCTGGTTGCTTTGAGATCAAACCTTTTTTAACAATTTGAATCCTAAAATTATTAACTGAGGCCAGTTTATACTAAAGTTTAACAATATGTCTTAAAATAGAGACTAGGACAGGTAAAAAAAAAAAAACAGTCATTCAGAAAATAAGACAGGTTACAGAGCCCAGAGAAAGTATTGTGATTATCGCAATGTCTAAAAGCAATTACTGTTCTGGAGTTACTGTGAAAGCTACTCAGAAAATCAACTCTACTTAGCAAATTAAGCAGAGACTTAATTGAATGTTGATTAAAATGATATTGCAGTTTTTGATGTTAATTTGATGTTTATTTTCTGATAAAGATCATAGAAAACATTATTTAAATTTTTAACATTATTTTTCTTGAAAAAACATGTTTATATACTGTATATATATATATGTGTGTATATGAATATATACATATGAAGAGATTGTGCATTTATCCATCTTACAATTTCTTCACAAAATTTAAATCATGCTGATGATCATGTATTTGAATGAGGAAAATGTAATATGGTACCTGCTGTTCCAACTGTGATAGGATTTTTTTTTTTTAATGTAACATTCAAGCTAAATTGAATATGACCTTTTATGTTTCCCTTCATGTGTGTTCAGAACATTCAACACATATTTCTGATATGCAGTTATGTACTATTAACCTTGGAAAAGTGAAGGATCTTCAGAAAATTGCTATAAACTCAACTCCCTCTGGCTACAGAAAGTTGATAGCAGAAAACTTGGTTCATACATCTATGAATATTCTCTTTTTGGAGTTGATGAAATGAACTATGCTTGGGCAAAAGCGACAATAAAAAAAGATCTTTTTTTAATCCAAAATATAGAAGTTTTTTTTATGAAAGAGTGAAAATGTCCCTTTTCAAATAGTTTCACCCCAATTTTTTTGGACTATTTACAAAGAATGGACCGGGCGAAATTTATTAAATTCGAAAAAGCCGTTTCAGATTCTCTGAGTTTAATCTGGAGAACACCCGGATGTTTCTCGCGGAAAGTATCACGAGATTTGCTTCGATCGATATTTGCCGTGAGAAACTTTTTCTATTGAATTTATCCATGGAAAGGGTATCCATACTGTATAGCTACCCTTTCCATGGATATATTCAATAGAAAAAGTTTCTCACAGCAAGTATCGATCGAAGCAAATCTCGTGATACTTACCGCGAGAAACATCCGGGTGTTCTCTCGATTATTAAATTCGGAAAAGCGAAAATGGCTTTTCTGAGTTTAATAAATTTCGCCCACTTGGAATGAAAATAATTGATGCCGGGAAATAGCTGTACTATTACCAATATAATATTTCAACACATTTCTACACAATTCTGGCAGGATTTTCTGACTGACCCCCTCAAAACTATCCAACTGGAAATAATGGTTTATGTCATACATGTGTAGGGAATTATAAGTGTATACTGGAAATGTCTGCAGTCTGTTTATTTAACAAAGCTTGCAGCTGCTCACTCCTGCCAGTAGATGTCACTAGTAATCTAGTGTTTGAGATTATGCATGGTATATTGAAAAAGAGAGATTGCTCCCAGCATGCAATGCAGTAGGAAGTCAGTTCCTCTTCCAGGCAGGGAAGAGAAGAGACTGGAGTGGTCTAGATAGAGACAGAAGCTCTTTGTTAGCTCACTCTAGGCTAGTGAGAGTGACAGTCAGGATATATATCTGGGCAGTATTGAGCTCCATCCAGAAGAGAGTGGGTTTAGTACTCCCAGGGGGGTTCTTTTATAAGGCATCTCAGTCAGGGTATAAGTGACAGCTTTAGGGCTAGGCCTCTTGGGAAAGTGCTGCAATCTATTCCTTCCAGAGAATTCCTGACTAGTGACTGCAATAACCAGTGCTCTGCTGTGCCAGTTACACTGCCTGAACTATACAATTTGTAAGTACCCGTATAAAGTTAATCCAGTTTCATTGTTAATCTATTAATATTAATTGGTTATCAATAAACTGCTTTCATTTAATGTTTACGAGACTTTCTGGTGCCCGGCATTATTATTTGCTAATTGCTGTCCCCATATGTATTAGCGGGAGCTCACCCACTGAGAGAAAGATATACTGGTAGTCAACATAGCGCTACACATGCAAAATAGATAAAAACTGTTAAAGAATAAAAACTGACCAAGTGTAATGATTTTTGAGGTGTTTCGTCCTTCAGTAAATATGTTCCATAGTGTTTGAACCTAGCAATTGGCATGGTACAAAATTTACTACAATCCACTTTTTATCTTAGGATACAACACCACCTTCATTTTCAGTCATTCTTTTCAGTGAAATAGAGTAAAATTCTACACACTGTCCTCTACCTATTTGTTGATATTATATTAAACATTTTTGTAGGGATTGAGCACTGAAACATATTTGAAGAATGGCACTGTAACCTTACTTATTGATTGTTTTCTGTTTGTCTTTGTCTACCAGCATGCTTATTTTCCCCTCTACCCAGTATCAAAAATAATGTTAGCAAGACCTTATGTTTCTACTCTTATACAGACTAGGTTCCATGAACAGGGCTACTTAGCCCTGTCAATTTCGCTGTTACATTGAAACCTACCCCTTAGTTCCCCCGGACCATTCCCTTTCCTAAATCCCCACACCTCCTTAACTAGGTTCAGATGAGAGTCTTAAAAATATATTTTTCTCCAATACTCAACACTCTTTATTTGTATGTAAGGTGACGGGTCTGATATGGGTCCCTAAGCCTGGACTGAAGGTCTACCTAACTGGTATTAGGTATCTGTTATTGCCTGAAATTTTTTGTCATCACTAACAAAATATTTGTTAGTTATTAAAATGTTTTTTAAAGGGTCGTTAACACCAAAAAATAAATTGACATTTGGATGGAAATGGAATTTATTCCTATGCTGTACTTGTAAAAATGTCATCTTGGAATGTCATTCTTGTTTTTTGTATTGTTTTGCGTTGTATCACATTGTTGGTTGCTGCCATCTTTTATCATTTGGACTTTTTGTACGGTCTAAATTTCATATAAAATAATGGACTTTGGAGTTTTGTTTTGTTTTTTACTCAACAGATAAAAGAAGGGGAAACAAGAACAAAGTAATAGAAATCAGAATTTTAATTCATAGATCACACTTTTAGTGAAAGAAAAGCTGTTATTCCAAATTAAATAGAATTTTTACTTTTTCTGGTTTCACTGGTCTAATAAAAAGCCTATGAGCTCCCATTGAACCGTCTGCGTTTAAGACTGTCATGAAGATATTTTACCTGATCGTCAGTGGAACTAAGAATTACATCTGTCAACAGCAACATGGCTTAATGAGACAGAATGATGTTAATCTAGAAGGCATTCAGTATCTCTCAACTGTGTTATCATTTCACAAATACTCTATGAAATCTTGTGAAGTGATACAAATGGGAAATGGAATCTACTGAAATATATTAAATGTGTAGATCCTATTGTTTGGCATCTTCAGCTAGAAAACAACTCAATACAGATGGATCAAACTGCAGAAGGCTCTAAATAGATATTTCAACAAGACACACGAAAGGAAAAAGGGAAAGATGTGCACTACTAATAAGCTTTAAACAATTTTCACTTATCTAACATAATTAGAAAAGCTTGTAATTCTCTGCAGATTTGCAGGAATTTTGCCCAAATTAAAAGGTTGCATTAAGGCTGACATTTCATTCAAAAGGTTTACAAAATGGGGAAACCAAGTGCCACCATGTGGTCGAAATACATGTTGACATGTATGCTCTTTTGCATAAGTGGGCGGAGTTTTGAACTGGCTCCTGTATCAGCCTAAGTGCTGTTAAATCTGCCTCCGTGCAGTGAAATGACAGCACAGTTCAAGCAGTGACTGCAACATTTCAACTTACTGGAGGTACTTTTTAAGTGTCTTTTTTTTCACCTTTACTTCTCCTTTAAATCGAACAATAATGGACTGGATTTATTTCAACAGAACGGTGAGGGTGGGATTCCCTTTTGTTATCTACTATTTTGTCACCTTCCATCCGTGCCATCTGTGAGACTAGTCAATGCAACACTGACACTGATGCCGGTGGAAGATGCAGAAACACAAATTATGAGGAGTGTTAAACTGTCAACCCCAAGGTGCCCTGCCGTGCAGTGCCGGCTCTGCTGCCGTGTCAGATCTATGTATTTTACATTCAAGGAAAAACATGGTTCTGCAATCAGACAACTGATAGCGAATGGGATATGAAGGAGTGTATGTATAATATATGAGTTATAATGTTAGTAAGATACAGAGGAATGTAGGAGGCGTCTGAGTTTAGCCCCACCCCCACATAGACACACACACAAGTGAAATATAATTCCCTGAGAGCAGGAATACTATTGGTTTATGATGTCAGAACAATCAAAATGTGAGGTATAATGGGCAGTCAGGTGGCTTGGTGGTTAGTACTACTGCTTTGCAGCGCTGGGGTCTGGGTTCAGTATCACCCTGGACTTCATCTGCATGGAGTTTGTATGTTCTCCCTACAACCTGCATGGGGTTCCTCCCACAATCCAAAAACAAACATCTGTGTCTGTCTATGTGTGTGTGACTGAATAGGGAAATTAGATTGTAAGCTCCACAGAGCAGGGACTGAAGTGAGTGATGCATCTCTGTAAAGCGCTGCCTAACATATCAGCACTATATAAAAAATAAATAAATACAAAATAATCTCACAAGTATACCTTGTTTGAGTGTTACTGGTCATTGGGGAAGTTGAATTCTGTGCAATGGAATACTGATGTTTGTAATGCTACTAAATAACATGAAAGAGTATATATCATTTTATTTACTGAAAACAAAACATGTTTTTTTTTCCAATCAATATTTACCGACTGAAACTTTTCGAACAAGTTTGTTTTTTTTTAATATCGATTTTTCGATGTAAAGGTAGCCATAATACTAATGTAAAGTACGGCTGCCTTTCCATCGAAAAATTTGATAGAAAAAAATCCATCGAAAAGTTTCGGTCGGTAAATATCGATTGAAAAACATCTTGCGATATTTACCGCGAGAAACTTCCACAGAAATAAACTTGGAAAAGCAAAATCGGGCTTTTCTGAGATTATTAAATTTCGCCCTAGACTTAGCAAGTGAGTGAAATCCCTGTGGATCCAGCCTGATGCTCCATTTATTAGTAGGAGTCCATAAGAGGAAGAAGATTTTGGATGTAACTAATGCTGGCCAGTGAGGGAGAAACATGGATGGAAATGTACCCATTGTGTTACATTTATTTTGAACTAATCTTTGGAACCAAATTACTGCATGCTTAGCATTTTGCAAAACACAAGGAAAAAGGCTATTATAAGAAATAATTACCCATCCAAATTACACAGTATATAATAGTTTTATTGTTGTTATTTTACTGGAAGCTGTATTCAGATTTATAATTATCAGTAAGGTTAGAAGCTGTTAAAGTCATTTAAATTGCAGTTTACATCAAAGGCAGACAACCTCAATGTATGTCTGTAGAAATAATTGTCATAACTTCCCTTGAAAATGAATAGTCTAGAAGATGTAAAAAGCCATTTGTATTCAGTGAAAAATGGTGTGCTCATTTTAGATAAAAGTGAAAAGTGAAATGCGGAAATACAGTCTAGTCACATTTCTTTTCATAGCCCTAAGAACATCATTTTAATTAAGTCTAAAATTCAAAAGAGTTGAAATACTAATAAAGGCAATAACCTTGGAAAAAATATTCTGTTTTACATGCGGGGGATCTTTATACAGTGTCGTTTCCATTGCAGGGACATAAAAAGAAAACAGAATACACATTTAAATACAAAACAATTGTTTGTTATCATTTAAAACACATGTTGTGTTTAATTACAAGGCTGGGTAAATCATTTCATAGCTGACTTTTGCAACAAAATACATGGAGGGTTTTTTAGTTTTCAGAATGGGAGGTAGGGGAACCCTGGCGCAGTCCCTTCAAAATCTAAAGGGCAAACTGCAGTGTTTTTTTTTGTCTCCTGTTAATCTCTTTGAAGTTGTTTTGTTTATATGTAATACAGATTTGTTATTTGTTTGTTGAGTCTGTAGCTTTAACGTGGTCATTTAGGGCTGTGTGCTTTGTTACCCACCCCTTGCTCTGTAATTAATCTTTGCATGGAAATGCATTGCCAGCCAAGTCCATGAAATAATCTTGTCCGTATTTTATTTTTTTCCCCTAAAATTTTGGTACAACATATAACACGATTAGGCTGTTTTGGACATGTCCTGTAGCCTGCAGCGAATGACTGACTGATTGTCATTCAGTCCTTAGAATAGAATGAACTTCTGAGTTTCAGTTCTGATTTTTTTTTAATTTTTTTGCCAAAGTTTCTTTATTTTAGTTTTAGATTTCGCTTGTTTTTTTTTTAGAATTACACAAATATACAAAACGAATATATTTTTATGAATTTTTGTACCTTTTTATGGTCACTGCACTTTTTTTTTTTAAACTTATTTGCTTTTAAAGAGCCCGGGCCATTTGTTAGCTTTGAACTATTTCTGGTTATCCATAGGTGTGCGATTGCCAAAGCAAATATAAAATATACAGTATAACATGACTTCCTCATTTCAGAAGAAAGATGGCTTTACCATTACAGAGCTTGCTGAATACATGCAGATGAAATTCAACTTAGCCCTGTTAATGCTGCCGTGTGTGCACCTTGGGATTTTTTTATTTTTTTTAATAAAATCTCTCAAAAGAAATAATAAAATGACAGCCCCGTTTGTCACAACTGAAGGTTGACCTGCCTATCAACAGAATGTTTTTTAATCTGCCATAAGAAGAAAATTTTGATTTCAGGATTTTTGCAGATCTCAGGTTCCAGATACGTCCTTTCCTTTACAAAATCTCTTATTGTTACTCTTTAAAGGACAGATGAAATTTGTTTTAGTTGTAATGTATGGCTCAGTGATTTCTAAGCTTTCTATGCCTAATTCAAACTCTTTCTAAACCTCTCATTGCCTTTCTATCAACCATCCATGGATGAACCATAGCAGCTGACCATTTTCCCCAGTCTCATACAAAGCAAAAATGACACTTACACGCGGTGTAGAGGGAGATATATATTTGGCCGGATCCAATATGGCCCAAACCTGTCTAGGGACAACAGTGTTGGATTTAATTGGATTAATAAAGATCTAAACCTCTCATATTTATCAAAAATATTACAATTATAAATATAAAATGCCTTCTACTCTTAAAAAGTAAATTATTATTTTTAGCAATAACAGCAATACAATTAAAGAGAACAGGGAGATAGATTAATAGAACTGGGGCACTTTGTACTACTTGTATTGTTTTATACATATTACTGGCCTTTCTATTGACATTTTGTAAGAGGGGACATCAAACTAATGCTTTCCATTTCTCTTTCATTGTCCTCAGGAGATTGGATTTAAATAACTTAGTATTAGTAACTTAGTATTTCTAGTTCTGTATTGACATGATAGATCAACCTTTAAGAATTTATTAATATACCACATAGTTCTGTCTGAGAACTTGTCCAAAGTTGTAAAAATATGTGTTAATTTGATTATGATGTCTAAAGACATCTTTCCAGTGTTCTCCATGTCCGACATTATACAATGCTTCCAAACATGTCGGCTCATAAACAATAAGTCTGATATTCAAAACATAAATTCACTAAACACTTTGCTTCACATTGTTAAACCGATCTAGCTTGTAAAAACCTTATTAAATGCAATTTCATTTATCATTGCCAGCAAGTGATGAACTGTGAAGAGTCACTCATCATCTGCAGAAATGATCGCTTCCATTACCAGTGGATGGTGACGGAGGAAATATCTTTGATTAGCATGCCTCCATGGAAAAACATGACATAAAACCAGTGGCATCAGATTTATAGCTTTGTTGAAATGCGACTGATGACATTTAACTATAGTGACTTTGAATGAACTTCTCAGAAAGGAAATTCAACCTACTGACCATTGTGGATTTTGATTCCTTTCCGTTTACAAATAGCTGTAACAGTAATTTATGGCCCTTTTAAGAATGACAGGCAAAGCAAAACACAGATCGTTATTGCAAGGTGCAAATGGTTTATGGTATAATATTTTTTATCCTCTTACCACGGCTCTGCTCATTTGCAAGATTAAGCATGGTGATTTATGTACTTTAGAGAGAGTTAACAACATTTTGTTTAAAACCTTTGTAGTTTTATGGCATACCTTGCTCAATGCGGTCAATACCTTTCTTCAAGCATTGTGATGGGACTGCAGTTTGTGCTTATAGGAAAATCAATGCCATACTTAATAGATGTCAGGAAACCAATTGTGAAAAGTAAAGAAGCTTGTAAGCTTTTTGTTCCTGTATTAATTCCATTAGTATCACCTTGCCTTGTTCCAATATTATTGTTTAATCTGATGAACACTTCTTTTGTCTTTACATCACCATTAATATTGATTAGATCTTTCACCTTCATATACTTTCCTTTAATTCCCAACTTTAATTACAGTGAAGTGCTCTTACATGTTTTCATTGATGTTGTGTTAATATACATTGTGTATATTCTTTTATTCCCTTCGGGAGTATGTTTTGTACAGTTCCATAAGATAAACATCATTATAAACTGTGTGGGAGATAGTCAGTAGTAGATTCCCATCCCAATATCTTCAACAGATCTGTTTACTCACCTCACAGAAGCTTGTAACATATTCTACCCATTCCTGCATTAAGATAGAGCCTTGATTCCAACCCAGAAGAATAGCCCTGAGGGAAGAACTCTGCAACTGAGGTCAAAGTACTTGGGCTCAATATATAATCTACTTATTTGTAAAATCAACATCATTTAAAACAAAAAAAAAAACACTAAAGGCTGAATATATAAACCAATGGTGGCTTTGTAAATTTTTCTAAGTTTTTAAGGAAATGTATGGATATGCACCGGGAGAAAATATTCCTACAAGATGTACAGATTCCGTAATTATACCACTGCCAAAAACCTTTATATGATATATTGTAGTATATGTCAGATATTCTGTGCTATGAGTTTGAGTTTATGCTGGGTAAACTAAAGAATGGGGGGAAAACTAAATCTCAAAATCCCAGTGACAGAGCCAGTCTCGTGGAAGAAAGACAAATTATCATCTCAGTCACAGGAGAAAGAAAGTGATAGCTGCTTCATTAGACTGATCAGAAGGACGAGGTGTCTTAAAGCGAAATTTATTAAACTCAGAAAGATCGCTCGGGGTCTTTCCAACTTTACCGGGAGAAATCTGGCATTGTTCTCGAGAGATTTCACAAGATCTCAAGATTGAGTTTTTCAATCTCAATTTTTCAAAAAAATTTTTTGATGGAAAGGTAGCCTTACTTTACATTAGTCACATGGCTACCTTTCCACTGAAATTTTTGAAAAATGGGGATCAAAAACTCGATTCCGAAATCTCAAAAGAAATCTTGCAAGAACAATGCGAAATATATCCTGGTAAACTCGGAAAAAACCAGATCAGTCTTTCCAAGTTTAATAACTTTCAGTATTGTCATTTGAAACTTTGTGACACTAACCAACATTGCAGAATTTAAACACAATAGGAGATATTTTTAAAGGGCATTTTGACCTATTAGATTAGTTTTGACATGTATACAAGCTTTCCAATGTTATTTTTCATTTTGCTGGACTCTTTGGTTCTGCTGATTCATATAAAATCAATAAAAATGTGACTATGTTAAAAAAGATCATTATTGATAAATATCCATCAGTTGCAAGAGGCACACTTTGCAGTGTTTTCAACAAGGTTTACCTTCAGACATTCTTTCTGGTTAGAACCAACTCCATAGTGGAAAAAAATGGGTTTTCACCAGCCTAAAGCAGGCAAAGTAGATATGCCATACTTTGACTTTTTTTTTATTAAAGTTTATTCGTTTTTTTTTTTAAAGATTATTAATATATTGCTGTTATTTCACTAACGCTGACTAGTAAAAAACTTTTCAGCTTTTATAAATATCCCCCTTGAGGATAACTCAAGATGAGACAGTTAATTTACATGCAGTTCTATGGAGAAACTACTATTAACACATTGTCATATATTCAAATGACCCATACTGCTGCTGCTCAGTAATGTTGTTAACCTTTCTCTAGCATCTCGGAGACCTGCTGAGAAACCTTTGTTTAAACTACCCATGGCATAGCTCTTAGTGGGTTATCGACTAAAGTAAGAATTCTACTGTCCCGTAACAAATCCACGACTGTGACAATTTTAAAGTCGCGACTGCAACAATATTCCCATAATGAAGTCATGACTGCGACAGTAGCGGTCTATTGCAACCGTCTTTAGCTGGTGAATTCACACCTTTATGCAACAATTCAGACTTTAGTCAATAACCCCCTAATTTTAATCTCCACCTATCCTATAAATAGTATTATTTGTCACCAAAATGTATTACTTCTATGGAGGGAAACAGTAATTATACTGTAATCACTGACTAATAAAATGACAAGTTCAATAGCAAAGAAGGTGCTTTCGATTAAAAATAAAATTAATAATATAGAGATTCTTCTAATTGAGAAGGTAATTCTGCTCTTTTTAATGTGTAATTGCAGGCCTGCATCATGTTCTTTGTCATTTTTGTTACAGTACATTATGCTTCTTTCTCTTTTTATGTGCACCAGATTGGATGTGAAGAGCAAAACATTCCCTGATAAATAAATGACCTTGTTTACTCTATCATAACATGGACAACAGCCTGGATTTTACTTTGTGCATATGAACACAGGCAGATTAGTTAAAATGACTCATTAATTAGTTCACCTCCGTTACAACCTTAGAAGCACTTTAAAACAACATTACCTGGTTCAATTAGAAACGTGATTGGGTAAACACTCTTAATATTAGCTATTTTATGAGGACTCATTTTCAACATCCTAATCTCCACTTTTATTGAACAGTCTCAGTAATGAGAAAGCAATACGTTACCCGTCAATAAATGTTTCTATAGGCATTACAGGATACTTGTGGCGCTTCTGCAAACACCGGCTACATCTGATTTCAAGAGAATAAACAAATAAACCATGATGGATTTGGAAAGATTTGTGACGGTTCTTTCCACCGCAGTTACAATAAACAAAGCTAAATAGTGAATATGTACAAATGACTTCAGTGGGGAAGCTGAAGTGAATTTGTCATGAATTCATTTTGCCATGGAAATTTGCACCTTATAACTCTTTTTATTATTATTATTTGTTCTGATATAGCGCTACTATTTTACACAGCACTTTACAGAGATTCATCATTCACTTCAGTCCCTGCCCCATGGAGCTTACAATCTAGTTTTGTCAGACACACAGATGTATGTATTTGGATTGAGGGAGGAAACTGGAGCGCCCAGAGGAAACCCACACAAGTGCAGGGAGAACATACAATCCAGGGTGGAATTGAACCTATGACCTCAGCACTGCAAGGCAGCAGTGATAAACACTGAGCTACCGCACTGCCCTCTTAATTGAGATTTGCCAATTTTTTTTTTGCAATTTAGAATGTGTATTTAGGTTGTTATGTGTGCGTATTTCCTTTATAGCAATGTTTACAGATTTTTGCACACAGTGATCACTTACCAAAATCAATTCAAGTATGGTGTATAGGTTCATAGATATGAATAATGAATAATGCTGATCCACAACAGCCGCTTCATAAAGGGGATGCAATTTTTTAATATATTGTATGTTGGTTTATTTGTGATTTAAAGGGATAAGCTGACAGGACTATGGCATTGCAACAATGTACCAGTCAATGAGGAATAGCGATCTATCTAAGATAAAAAATCCTTGAAACAGTGTCACTGGGGATCCACTAGGAAATTACTTAATTTCTCAGGCTCACTCATTTTAATTGTATCACCCCTTTAAAAGTGTAAATTGCTGTGATTGTTCAGTTTAAGAAACTCCTATGAGGCTTTAACCAATAATAGTATGGTTGTATTTCTGGCATTAAATGGAAGGCCACTGTATACTACAGGGAAATACCTACAAAATAGATCACAATTTATTTGGTACAAAATAATAAACTGGACGTGGTTTCAGATTCAAACATCAAGCTTGATTGATCAGATCATTTGAATAAACCTGAATAATAACAGAGAGAACTCAATTTTGCTGTGAAACATTGATTTGTGTATTTATTTATCATTATTACCAATAAAGATGCTGTCAGCAGTTGGATCCAATATAACACGAACAAATTCCCATTTGAGAAAAAAAGAATGTGAATGTTTAAATACGATCAGGTAAAGATTGACTATATATCACCATTTATTGAACACTTACAAAACTAAGGGGGTAATTCAGCAAAGTCCGAATTGTCGCGTTAAGGTGTGAATTCGCGTCTA
>WMED01006006.1:0-18916 GCA_019650415.1 Pipa parva | reverse complement strand
TACAGTTAGTGGCACATTGTGAGGATGAACTAGGGACAGGGGGACATAGAAAGGTATGTATTATTCCCTTATATACAGTTAGTGGGATATTGTGAGGATGAACTAGGAACAGGGAGACATACAAACGTAATATTCACTTGATGCAGTTAGTGGGATAATGTGAGAATTATCTAATAAGTTTTATATATGTCAAGAGAGTATTGTTTTTCTTACACTATTTAGTTCTAATGGTTTTCAGGCGTTATGTCACTTTAACAGGCAGGCTGTACCACCCCTTTAAATGTAACTATTATCAATGTATTCTTTTTAAGATTAAGGGGGTAATTCAGGAAAGATCGAAGTTACCTTGCGAAGCTTGTTTTCACTTTGCTGAAACAGGTACACACTCGCTGTTCTCCTGCATTCGGAGATCAGCGAACGCTTTAAAGGTACTTCGGCTCACCTCGCGACTACTCAATGCACATCGAGTGGTCGTGAGGTGAGCTGAAGTGTGCGTACCTGTCTCGGCGAAGTGAAGGCAAGCTTCACAAGGTAACTTCGATCATTCCTGAATTACCCCTTAAGTGCAAAAAGACATGAAACACCATAATATAATTGTCCTTGTTCTTCAGAAATGCTGGATCTCTTTCAGGGATGTCTCTATATTGTCTTAGTTTCAAATCGTAAGGAAGGATTTCCACTTCCCACCCTCTGGAAGACTTCCTCCCCTTCCCCCTTCTGAATCATCATTACTTTATTAGAATGTCAGCTGCTGGCCTAATCTTGTTTCCACTTCTGGTGCCTGCTACACCAGCTTGTAACTGAACAATGACCCTGAGCCAACTTTCTTCTAGGCATGAATTAATCGGTGGTAAAACTGATTGCTATCACATAGAACGTTAGTATTTTAAACTAAAGTAACGCCAATATTTTCACTAGTAGAAAAATCATCTGACAAGCTTAGCATTTTCATTTGCACGCACTACTTCATTATTGTTAAAAAGTTTGGCATTTTTAAAAGTCATTCTAGTATCTTCCAGAGCTGTGAAGAAAAGCACTTTAAATCAGGACAGACTAACCCTTTCATTGTTTTCTTTTAATTAAGTTGAATCTCTTCATCATTATTAAAAATAACTCATTGAATAGTCACATCCAGACACAGTATTGCTTTTTCTTTAATCACCATTTAATCACATTCCAGGTTTCTATAATTAAAATTACATTGTGGATCTCTTGGTGATCAATCAACTGGACAACTGCATCTGACAAAGAAATAAAATGAACCTGTGACTAAAGTGAGAAATACAGGAAGACCATAGAAACTACAGACCAACCATGTATAAATGTAGAGGGCGAAATTTTATAAACTCCGAAAAGCCCAATTTCGCTTTTCCGAGTTTATTCTAGCGAGATCTCTAAAGTTTCTCATGGTAAATATTGCGAGATTTTTTTCGATCGATATTTACTGACCAAAACTTTTTGATCTAATTTTTTGATGGATAGGTAACCATTCTTTACATTCGTAGCATGACTAACTTTACATCGAAAAATCGAGATCGAAAAGTTTCGGTCGGTAAATATCGACTGAAAAAAATCTCTCAATATTTACTGCAGGAAACTTCCGAGATCTCACGGGAGTAAACTTGGAAAAGCGAAATCTGCTTTTCCGAGCTCATTAAATATTGCTCTTACCTGGAATACTAAATGTTGTCATTACAATATTGCTGGTTTTCCTGTAGAGCATTGTCACTCAGCTGTAAATATAGGAGTAAATAAGCAGTATCAAATAAAAATATCAAAACCATAATTTTTTTTTAGCCTGGAAGACACCGTGGGAATAAAACACACATAGAAAATATGAATTTTCTTTGTGCTGTAAAGTAGCGGATGTATCAAGATGGTTTTGTTCAAGGGAAACCTTTCCTACTGATCTTCCTGCAGTTATCTGGGGTTGTATTTCTTTTAGTATTTGTTACACTTTTCCAGACTTGCTGATCCAGTACACACAAGTCAGCATTCACTGCCTTTTTCTGTTTGTGTAAAGTAAGGTACGCAGATGAGCAGGTATTTTCAACAGTATTTTTTTAGAAGCAGAAATAAAAAAAAATTCCTGTACTGAATAACCTTGGAGCTGCTTTATTAAAATTGTCAGCATAAAGCTATTAACGCTATGGACAGTGGTTGGGTCACTCTGCTGTAAGATTTCCTGTGCACAGTGGCTAAAGTCTTGTAAGACAGAGGTGTATGATCAGAGATATGTGATCTGGATTGTATGGGGGATAATGCTTTAGGTCACCCAGTCATTGATATTTAGGAATCGGAATATTAACAATGTAACTGGAAAGTCTGCAGTGCAACTAAGCAGAGTGAAACAATGGTCAATGGCTATGATGAGGTGGAAGTCATGACTACTTAAGACAGACCTGTATTTAAATGACATGAATTGGGCATTACTGACCTGATATTCCTCCCAGTACCCATAAATTAAACACAAACACAATTCTCTGGATTTTAATAGCCACTGTATTTATTAACAACAGAATTAACATCAACCATATAACATCATATGAATGACCACAAACTCCTTCTGATAACAGCTAGTATCCTGTCAGTCTGCACCTTTAAATTGCCAGTACCAGCTGCACCCTACTGCAGGGATGATATGGCAATGAAAATACAGCTACATAGCTCTAATTCAATACTGAGCCATACCTGGTTAAAGGGATGATACGATTAGCTTATTTCTTAGGAATTTTCTTTCAAAGTGATGAAAAGAAACCATTATTTAGATCTATTAGGTGAACTTGATTTGTAGTTTAGGATTCCTTCTTCTTATATCATTTAATATGTGTCAAGGCAGTATTGCACTTCAAATAAGAGTGCAAGATTATATTGGAAGCTATGAAGCCCAGGATAAGGTGTATTTCATAAGTCTTCCCCTTTTAAAGGTAATGGTGTTATGCTACTGAACTGAATACCATGCAACTAAAAGGGATGTTTAGGTAAATCTATCCCTTTAATACCAATATCACTAAAATATCCATACTACAAAGCTAGCTGATTATAAATTAGTTCAGCTGTGCACTGCAGTGCTACAGTGAATCTAGAGCAGTGTGTAATATGCATCAAAACTTTTTAATAATCAGCCCAGTTTTACTGAGTATATTAAAAATGTTTGCTTTTAAATAAATGGGAGGCAACCCTTAAAGGATATGAAAAGTTTGGATAAAACAATATTTCTATTTGACATGTATACATGTAGAAAGCCAACTTAAACATTACAAGGTAAAAACAATTTTGGGATCAGTAGTACTTGGCTCTTGTTTAAACAGCCCTGCTCCCTGGATGATGTGCATGCTCTCCTTGTGACTTCTGCCGATGTGGGGCTTCATTAGGAGCGCAGCTAGAGAAGAATGCGCTCCTTAGAGGAATCGCCTAATTCGGATGCCGAATGTCACCAGCGGTGTCGGAGGATGGAGTATGCAACACGGAAATGCTGTATAGCACTTCTTCATAGATAAAAATTTTAACTTTTTAAAAAAAAATTATAAATTGTATTTAATAAAGGGTGTAGCATTAATAAACAAATGTTATTTTTATTATTATTTTTGGCTGGACTGTTCCTTTAAATTAGATTTCAAGATATTGATGGATTGCTCTTGGCGGAGGTGGGAGGGTGTATAATTCTAAAGATAAGGAGCAGAAAGAGAGAAGGGTTTAAGACAAGAATGGCAGTCTTGGTGAAGGGTTTCTGAAGAAGGTTGTCTTGTGAAGAGTGGAGTTGACGGCTAGGCACAAACAAGGGAAGCTATGCAGGGAGGGGCAACTGAGTGAAGCGATTTGAATGTCAAAAGTAGGACACTGTAAATAACATGTTTATTAACTGGGAGCAAGGAGCATACAGAAGTGTCTCTCTCTGTGTGGAGAGAGAAGCCATGGAGAGGAGGGGGCATGGCTTTAACCTTACAATTCCCATACACGGAACTTGTTAATAGAGAGAAAGCAGTTACAGGGGCATATTGAGCTCTGCTGAGTTAAGAGGTGAGGTCAATTTATTGCTTGACAATAGGTAAATGGGTCTTTCTTTTTATACAGGGTTTACATACTCTTTAAATGCAGGAATCATTTCTTCTGCTTGATTTGAAGAAAATTTCAATATTTCTTTATTCTTAAAAAATTTGACTTCAATGTCAGATTTAATTGATAGCTTTACCATGAGTTATTTTGCATTGGTCCCTAATCAGGGCACACCTACAAGAGACAAAGCACACTGAGCATGTGCAAAGTGTACAGTATGGCTACACATGGAGCCACCCACCTGACAACTTCACATTCATTTATCTTTTGTCTCATAGGGCTATTGTACATTTGGGTATGTTCTGCAGTTGTTATTTTTTTCTGCTTAAAGTTCTAAGGTTCATAAGGTTTCAGGCTGAAATAACTTTTAGGCTTTAGTTCCCCTTTAATCCCATTTGCCTATTTGTATATTTTTGATTCTAGACACAGTTTCATTGTATAGGAATGTATCCATTCCTACTCACAGATTTCTGAAGTTATTCATGGTAGACTCTTACATCCTTTAGACAATATGATAATTAAAGGGGCACTAAAGTGAAAAAGCCAGCCTTTGAGAAGTTAAAAAAGTAAAATTATACCTTTTTTTTCTGATATTCAGCTAGATTTCCTAAGACTTAGAAGCATTGTAGCTTGTAGCTGATTTATTCCCAGGCACAGGTCAGTATTAGGCAGTTACTACATTCCCCTTTCAGACTGGCTTATAAATGTACAGTGATGGCTTGTGCCTAGGCCTCAGTGGGAGAGCAGGGGTAAACATACATTGGCACTTCAAAGTCATTGGATTTCAAGAACTATTGTTATAATGTAAACTTACCTGATCAATCTAGCAGCAGTACACTAAAAAAAAAAACTGCTGGCTGCCTCTTGCTTCCATCCTCTGTATGTGATGTGTACAGCACCATAGTACCCGCTCCCTTGGCTCAGTTCACCAAACTGGCCATAAGGCGTATGCACAGGAAAAGCACAATTTCACTGTTCTGAGTTTATTCCCGCGAGATCTCGGAAGTTTCTAGCTGTAAATATTGTGAGATTTTTTTGATCGATATTTACCGACAGAAACTTTTGAGATTCTCAATTGAATTTTTCACTGGAAAGGTTGGCTGTACTTGAAAAACTCGATTGAAAAGTGTGTTGGTAAATATCGATTGAAAAAAATCTCACGATATTCACCAAGAGAAACTTCCAAGAGTTTATTAAATTTTGCACAAAGGGAAATTTATGTCAATCAGTTTACTTTATAACAATAGTTCTGCTTTAGATGGATGTGATTGGAGTAAGCACTCAAAAATGGGTAACATGGAAAAGTATACTAGGTGCTACCAGTAGGAGTTAAAAAGTATTGAAATTTATTGGAGAAAAACAGAACTCCTAATTTAGGTGCACACTAAAAAGATTTTTATTGTAATCATACTCAAATCAAACACATGGTAAACAGGAAAAAGAGATGTGATAAAAACAATGAAAATGATGGGGGTATTACCCCTGCATTACAAAACCAGTGAACTGTCCCTCATAATTACAGTAGATCAAACATTACTGGCATTGTAAAAATAAACAAGCTCAAAACCCGGAATCGCCTATACTTACCTGGGATTAGAAATGCCTTCGGTCTGAGCACGGCCATACATACTTACCCCACCTGACTATCCTCCCACTATCAGAGTGACGGTAATTACTGACATATAGATACAGTGTGCCTTGTTTATTTTTACAATGCCAATAATATTTGATTTAATTATGAGGGACAGTTCACTGGTTTTGTAATGCAGGGGTAATACCCCCATCATTTTCATTGTTTTTATCACATCTATTTTTCCTGTTTACCATGTGTTTGATTTGAGTATGATTACAATAAAAATCTTTTTAGTGTGCACCTAAATTAGGAGTTCTGTTTTTCTCCATTAAGTTTCAATAGTTCTGCTTTAAAGGGGCACTAGAGTGTTGATATAACTGCAAACATACGTATAAAATTCCTTTATTAAGCCAATTGCTGACACAAATAGTTAAAAAAAAACATTTAGAAAAGAAATAATACTTGTAGTTTTTCCCTTAATTAGTTTTCTTGAGATCTGACATTTTCCCTCCCCCTCCTCTTTCTGTTCTGCAAGTCAGGCAACATGACAAGAAAAAGCTTCCTGACTGCTATTGGTTAAGCAGTGTGCTGACCTTTTGACCACATAAATTAAGTCGGAATGCAGGAGATTACAGAGGGAAAGCTGACTTGTGCTCATGTGTTAAGTAGTAAGTAGGGCAAAAATGTCCAGGGGAGGGAACTTTTCATGGAAAACTGGCCAGTCACACACACACATTTCCTGGTGCAGGAGTTTATGGGGGTTATTCACTAAGGTGCGAATTCACAAACAGCAGATTCCCATAGCAAATCCGTGACAATTTCCCCATTGTAAAGTCGCAACAATTTTTTTAATGTTAAGATTGTGACAATTTTCCCATAATAAAGTCATGACTGCGACAATATTCTCATTCTAACATATAATATGCAACAGTAGCAGCTTATTGCGACTGCCTTTATCTGGCAAATTCACACCTATACGCAACAATTCTGACTTTAGTGAATAATCCCCTTTCTGTGCTGCCTACTCAATTATTCTCTGTCACATGAAACATCTACTGGGGAGAAACACTTCTCACTAAGGTATATTACTGCATATGTAAAGATGTAATATGACTATAGTTCGCCTTTAATGCTCAATGGTAGGAAACACTGTTTTAAAGATTTTGAATTTTTGATCACTTTGGAATTCAGTTCTGGCATATTTATGGTTTAATAATGAAGCAACCAGCCAGTGAGCTATGTACACACCTAAATAATGGTACTATAGGGCTTGATCAGAAAAATAAGTGATTTAAAAAATAAATCCTCAGAATAATATATTAACTCATTGCCAAGGGCTATTTACCAACACCCAAAAAGACAAAAAACTGAACCAGAGAGTAAAATAAAACTAAGTCAAATAATTCAAGAACCCCAAAATAATAAAAAACATAGAGGAACTTCGACCTGTCTTACAATGCCTTTATCTACAGCATGATAAAAATTAATTAGAAAATTAACAACCCCTTTAAAAAAGGTGAAAGGATGCAATTGTAACCTAATATTAAAGGAGTAATTCAACAATGTGCGAAGTGAGGTCCGGATACTTTGGCTCACTTCACTTCACACAGACTGTTATGCGCTCGCTGATGTCCTGGACACGGACATCAGATAACGCTTTAAAGGGATTCCAGTCTCAGCGAGACCACTCGAGTCGTCTCGCTGGGACTGGAATCCCTTTAAAGTGTTCGCTGATGTCCGCGTGAAGGACATCAGCGAGCGCATAACAGTCTGTGCGAAGTGAGCCGAAGGATCCGGAGGTCACTTCGCACTATGGAGAATTCCCCCCTTACTCTCAACTCCTGATTGTACATTCTGTTTTCTGCATTAATAAATGAATGACATTCAGCAAAATCTTACAGAGTAAGGGCCTTGTTGACTAAAGTCAGAATTCACTTGCAAAATTTACTTCACTACAATTCATGTCGCATTGCCAAAATAGACACAAATTCACTTCTCAGGATTTACTAAGTGGAAACTACACTTTCAGAACAGGTGGAGAGCGGCATCCATTGTCACATGTGTAGTGTGGCATAATCAGGTGATGAGAAGTAATGCGGACTGAGATGAATTGGACCAGTGAAGGGCAGTGATGTCAGTCTCGCCATATCCCACTAACTGTATTCTGAGAATATCTATTCCTATGTCACCTTGTCCCTATGTCAGGTTGTCACTTAGTCGCAGTCACCATTGTCACTTTTGAATGAAGAGTCACCTCATGCAACACTGGAACCCTGCCATCAGTGACGAAGTCAAACAGGTGAATTCGGAGCACCTAGTTGCATTTGCACCTTTGCATCACTCCTCCGCTTAGTCAATAGTAGAAGTACCTGTGCATGCAAAACGATGCAAAGGGCTCTGTAAGATTGCGAGTATTGTAGTCTCCTGAATTGGCCATGTATTCACTACTTTGCAGAGTTTTCTCGATAAGAGACCATGGGGAGGTGGAGAATAGACACAAATTCATAGCTCTACACGACTATTTGGACTTTAGTCAATGAGGCCCTAAAGGTTTTAGTTTATAATTTCTTTCCATTTTAGTAGAAAGCAGTCATTGAAAAAGAATGTTGGGATGGGCTTGATGTAAACTACAAAATAAAAATCACCTACACAAAACTCTTCCCAAAACCGTCCAAAACATATCATTTACTTTGCTTGAATTTGGCAATGTTGTAAACATGAAAAAGTCATGTTGTTAATTGAGAGTAAATTGGAAACCTGAGGCAAGATTAAATTTAGGCTTCAAGTTAATTTAGAAACATCATAACAGCTTTAAGATATTCAATTACAACATGAAATTGAGCTTTAGAACTGCTTGGGGTGCTGGTTTTATTTCACCCTTCTGTTTAGGATTAAACCACAAAACAAAGATAACCTATCCACCATAAATATATTTTCTACCATTAGTACATTGGATGTGAGCAACCGTTTTCATTATACAGCCTTCCTCTGATCGACACATCGGGAAGCGTAAAACAGAAGCTTCATCCAAGGCTTTGCATATGTTATTGCTTGCTAATGTAGAACATATACAGTATAAACTAGTGTTGGGAATTGAAGGCAACTGCCTACTAGCTCACTGCTGCTGTAAATGTTGCAATTGAACCTATGATTCACCATTCTTAATGGTTAGACCTATCAAAACACAACCCCAGACCAGGACCATTTCATATACTTGCAAATGCTGTTTAAACAGCACTTGATTTAGGGGGTAATTCACAATCCTCCGAAGTGAGGTGCGAAGTGTTTGCCTCACTTCGGAATGACTGAGATGTGCACACTGATGTCCTGCAGGTGGGCATCAGCGAGTGCATTAAAGGGATTCCAGTCTTGGCGAGGCAACTATTATGCTCTCGCCGAGACTGGAATCCCTTTAAATGCGCTCGCTGATGCCCGCATGCAGGACATCAGCGAGCGCATCTCGGTCATTCCTAAGTGAGGCAAACACTTCGCACCTCACTTCAGAGAATCGTGAATTACCCCCTAAATGTTACCTTTTCACTCTGTAAACATCTTTTTTTTATCATCTTGAAGAAAAATGGGAGTATTTATTTCCACACCTAAATTTAACATATTTCATATGTCCCACTAAATGGATTTTTCAACAGATTCGAAAGTCTAAATATTCTAGGGCTTGTTCAGTCGCATACAGGTCTGAATTCTCATCCATCTGACACTTCTCCAAACTTATTCATCAAACTCTGTGATGTGGAGAAATCACCACCACTAATTTGGATGCTTATGACTTACAGAACTCTTCATATTACTTTGCATGAGCAAGTAATTAGGCTATTCATCGAATTTCTATCAAAGTATTGAATTCGGCAAGTCATTCTGTGTCGAATTTTGAGGATGACTTCACTGGTGGAATTCACTATGCATGGTTATACATCCAACACAAAATTGTGCTTTTATGAATATGCCCCTCTCTCGCCTCAGTCATTTATTACGCAGTAGAGGAAGGTGTGTGTGCGCGTTTATATTTTCTCTTGAACCTAGTGATCACTGAACCCATTTGCAGTTACAAATCACAAATTGTAAGTGATGTTAAAAAAGAATCGTGTCTAGTGATGCATTGGTTTTACAAGTATCTGCTTCACTTTATTTTGTACTATTTTGCCCAAGAATTTGAATACCAGAACATCTAAGGGGGTTATTTTCTAAAGTCCAAATTGTTGCGTATAGGTGCGAATTCGCCAGATAAAGACAGTGGCAATAGGCTGCTACTGTCGCAGTCGTGTCTTTATAATGAGAATATTGTCGCAGTCGTGACTTTATTATGGGAAATTTGTCGCAATCTTAACTTTAAAAAATTGTGGCGACTTTACAATGGGGAAATTGTAGTGGATTTGCTATGGGAATCCGCTGTTTGAGAATTTGACAGTCGAATTCGCACCTTAGTGAATAACCTCTTACTAGTGTTTCACTGAGGCCTAGTATGCCAAAACCGATCAGAGTGAGAGTGAGTCACCATATAAATATGGCAGCTTTACCCAGAAGTCTCCTCTCCATCTTGGGTGTGAATGTCTATGAATGAATGAAATTTATGCAATAGTGCGTGACTGCTGATACATGTACAACAAGGTATATAAAGCTGCATCTTTCCAAATTTTAAAGTGCTCAAAAGCGTACAGAATATTCCACCGACGGTGCACTACGATCTCGTTGCTTTAGTGTTGTAGGTGTTATTTTAGGGCTTCCAGTAATTTTGGACAACTGTACTCTATTTGCTTGATTTTTGCCTGTTCCATTTTCAATAATCTCTGTATGGCAAGCATGTAGGAATCTACCTTTTGTTTCCTCAATTTTTAATACAATAAACGTTAATTAAAATGTTACAATATAAGCTGGATTGGTCATTAGCATAAACCTTTTATAAAACTGTAAATCTATAATAAAGCAAACATTACACAATTTTAATTTTAAAAGGCTGTTTATTTTTATTGTGTAACGATATTCTCTTACTGGACACTGTTACACAGCAGCAGATTATACAGTCATTTTTCTCTCATGTAATGCATTTTACTGTGTACAAATACCTATTCCTCATCTGCTTTAAGTTTTAGTCAATAAAATACAGCTTTCAGGCTTCATTTGTTTAGTGATATTTGACTCTGCTATTTGATACTAAATAATATTGTCTTTAAAAGCTAATCTATTTCATACATTACCAAAAGTGAGGGGAAGAACGCAACACTATCGCTTTGATAACTCTTCCCTGCTTTCATCTACTCTGATAAGCAAAGAGCAAACCACTTCAGAGTAAGAGTCATTTTTACCAATAATTATGACATATCTTTATAACATGTCGATTAAACTGTAAGTAGCAGATATAGAAAGCTTTGCTCGACTGTATCATCTTGCACAGGCAACTCGCCTACTATTCCAATGAAACAGATTGTGAGCTGTATGCATCAGATGCGTAATTCAAACTTACTTTCTTTGATTCTTGTATTTTTTATTCTATATTTAAACTACCAGTTAAGGAATGTTAACTATAGTTTGGCCTCCTATTTTGAAAGTAATCTCTGTGTAAGTATATGTTCTTGGAAAACGATTCCGTTATTTAATTGGCAAATGGAGCACCTTTTAAATCTCATTGGATCATAAAAAATGATTCACACAAGCTCAAATACATCATTTGCATTTATTACATGTAACTATACAGTTATGGACTGTTGTATGAATGCAGCTGTGTGAATGGAGAGAGGAGAAAGGACATTCATGGGAAGAAATACTGGAGAGGTATATGTAGGTCATAGTCTAGGATCTGCAATCTGCTACTAAGGACAACAACTCATTTTTGTGCAGAAGAGTTACATTCAGAGCTCTCCTGTCTTAGGAGAAACATGACCTGAGATATATGGACTCATTTTTAAAAGTCCAAACAGCCCCGTAGAGCTCTTAATTCACATGTATTCTCCACTTCTCCATTATTCTCTTATTGAGCAAACTCTGCGAAGTGGAAAATACACAATAGTCGCAATCTTATGAAACTATTCACGCCATTTTGCGTGCACATGCACAGGTACCTCTAATATTGACTAAGATACATAGTTTGTTGAAGATATGAATGTGACTAGGGGAACTGCTCCAGATTCACCTGTGAGAACAATTTTAAAGCGGCGCTGAAAAAATCTTGTGATGATGATCAATCAAAAATAAAGTCCTAAAATATGGTGATATTGATTGCAGCTTCTTCTTCTGGAGTCTGTTTCACAACTCCCACTTTCAAACACATATACAGATATTCACATTATATTATGGCACGTTTGGGCTATATTCTTCACAATTTATCAACATTTATGCACTATGAGTGCTTGTTTTTTGCGCTTCTTCTAGTGAGTGTTTACTCTTTTGGTTCCAAATTCACCTGTTTGACTTCACCACTTCAGACTGGTGAATTGGGGGGTAGATAGCAGGGCTCTGGTGTTGCGTAAGGCAAATACTCAATCAAAAGTGACAATGGCGACTGTGACAGGGGGTAATTCAGAAAAGATCGATGTACCCTTGTGAAGCTTCTCATCACTTCGCCGAGTAGGGTATGCGCTCACTGGTCTCCTGCAAGCGGAGATCAGCGAACGCTTTAAAGGTACTTCGGTGAGGTGAGGCGCATCGAGTGGTTGCCTCGCCGAGATGAAGTACCTTTAAAGCGTTCGTTCACTGATCTCCGGGTGCAAGAGACCAGTGAGCGCGTACCCGACTTGGCAAAGTGATGAGAAGCTTCGCAAGGGTACTTCGATCTTTCCTGAATTACCCCATAAGTGAGACCATGACCTAGGGACAAGGTGACTTAGAAAAAGACAGAATATTCACAGAATACAGTTAGTGGGATATGGTGAGGATGATGTCACTGCCCTTCACTTGTCGAATTTACCTCACTCTGCATGACTTTTCATCCTATTATTATAAAACTCACTACGCCACACTGCACATGTGACTGCGTTCACCGCTGTCTGCCTGTTTGACAAGTGTATTCTCCACTTAGTCAACAGTGAGCAGTGAATTTGCATGTATTTTGGCGATCCCACTCGAAGTGTAGCGAGATTAATTCACCCTTTTAAAAATGAGTCCCATAGAGCGTAATGCAGATATAAAAGGTTACACATGCATTAGCCTGTCTGTCATCCTAAATGCCAGCCAGCAATACCATACATCTCAACAATATATAGTCAGAGAATGGCTGCCATCTTGGACCAGGCTCACTAACTGGCCATGCCAATAGGTGAATATAAATCAAGAGTTAGGTGTAAGAAAAGATACTAGCTTGTATCCTCCAACTTCACAGAGTTTGGTTAAAATCAAATCTACCCTACGAACTGTGTAGTCAACACCAACTATTTGCCTGTTTTTGGTCACTGTTAAGTATACTGTATGTTCTTTGCAGTATATATTGTTTACCAATTTCCATCCTTTTCAGTGTACATCCAGTTTCTTACCACTTCTCACTTCTCTGCCACTTTGTTTTCAGCAATTCGGTTTATACTCTAAAGCCAGGGACTGGACTAAAAAATCAAGATTTCTGCTTATTCTACAAACCGGATTCCAAAAAAGTTGGGACACTAAACAAATTATGAATAAAAACTGAATGCAATGATGTGGAGGTGCCAACATCTAATATTTTATATAAAGAATTAAGAGAAAAAGTATCTGTTGCACACATCAAACTTTATTCATATAAATATATTGTTGTTCATGTCTGTTGGCACCATTGACAATCATCTTTGGTATTTTTCTGTGCTCGCATCACCTCTCTTACACTAACATCTAATGTTTTATTCAGAATAGAACACAAATCACAGATCAAAAGTTTAAACTGAGATAATTTATCATTTTAAGGGAAAAATATGTTGTTTCAAAATTACATGGCGTCAACAAATCCCAAAAAAGTTGAGACAAGGCCATTTTTTACCACTTTGTGGCATCCCCCTTCTTCTTACAACACTCAACAGACATCTGGGGACAGAGGAGACCAGTTTCCCAAGTTTAGAAATAGGAATGCTCTCTCATTCATGTCTAATACAGGCCTCTAACTGTTCAATCGACTTGGGCCTTCTTTGTCGCACCTTCTTCTTTATCATGCACTAAATGTTCTCTATAGGTGAAAGATCTGGACTGCATGCTGGCCATTTCAGTACTTCTCCTACTTCGTCATGATGTTGTGATTGCTGTAGAATGTGGTCTGGCATTATCTTGTTGAAAAATGCAGGGTCTTCCCTGAAAGAGATGACATCTAGATGGAAGCATATGTTGTTCTAGAACCTGAACATAGTTCTCTGCATTAATGGTGACTTTCCAGACATGCAAGCTGCCCATGCCACAAGCACTCATGCAACCCCATACCATCAGTGATGCCGGCTTCTGAATGGAGTATTGATAACAACTTGGGTTATCCTTGTCCCTCTCTGGTCCGGATGACATGGCATCCCAGTGCTCCATAAAGAATTTCAAATTGTGACTCATCTGACCACAAAACAATCTTCCATTTTGCCACACTCCATTTTAAAAGACCCCTGGCCCAGTGCAAATGTCTGAGCTTGTGGAGCTTGCTTAGAAATGGCTTCCACATTGCACTGTAGAGTTTCAGCCGGCAACGGCAGACGGCACGGTGGATTGTGTTCACTGACAATGCTTTCTGGAAGTATTCCTGAGCCCACTGTGTTATTTCCTTGACAGTGGCATTCCTGTTTGAGGTGCTGTGACGTTTAAGGGCCCGGAGATCACGAGCATCCAGTAGAATTTTACGGCCTTGACCTTTACGCACAGCAATTGTTCCAGATTCTCTGAATCTTTTGATGATGTTATGCAGGGTTGATGATGATAATAAATTAAAAGTCTTTGCTATTTTATGCTGGGTAACACCATTCTGGTATTGCTGCACTATCTTTCTGCGCAACAATGGTGGAATTGGTGATCTTCTTACCATCCTGGTTTCAGAGAGACACTGACACTCTGAGAAACTCTTTTTATACCCAATCATGTTGTCAATTGACCTAATTAGTGTTAATTGGTCTTCCAGCTGTTCATTATATGTTCAATTTCCTTTTTCCAGCCACTTATTGCTACTTGTCCCAACTTTTTGGGGATTTGTTGACACTGTGAAATTTTGAATCAACATATTTTTCCTTTAAAATGTTACAATTACTCAGATTAAACTTTTGATCCATCATCTATGTTCTATTATGAATAAAATATTGACATTTGCCATCTCCTCATCATTATATTCAGTTTTTATTCACAATTTGTTTAGTGTCCCAACTTTTTTGAATCCGGTTTGTATTTCAGTTGTGCCATGTCGCAGAGGGTAGGGCTTGTATAAAAACATGACTATAAATTGTACGCAACTGAAAATGAGTTAATAATGGCAATATTTAATATTATTAATATTTTAATAATAGTGGCAATTAGATGGACAAATAACTGGACTGTTCCTTGAAATTCCAGGTGGTTGATACTGTGGCACCTCAGTGGAGGGGCAGAGAGAGATAATACTCTTCCATTCAGTGAAGTAGGGTGGATTAGGATAATATTATTAATATTATAGAATATTGTAAATATTTTAGGCTGCAGCATAACCCTTTCAGCATAAAAACTAGCCTGGGGAATATAATATGGATGTCACAGGATTATATGTGCATGTTTCTACTAAGGATTGTGGGAAATTCAGGAGCCGTGGAGGAAAACAATAAGGTTACTGTTCATAGCACTAATATGTATCACAAAGAGAGATAAGAAATAATTAATAAATGAGAACAGGGGCTTCCTGTAAGCTGCTATGATGATTTCCATGCCCTGAATACTGTGACCTGAGCCATTAATTATTGTCTGCCCTCCTGTATGTTGTGTGTTCATTCCAGGAATACAGGGTTATTTTCCCTCACTTCATAACTAATGTACTAATATAAATGAAATAGGAGACCTCTTTCTAAGACCGTAGGCATTAGTCAACTTCAAAAGCGAATATGGGGCATTTCAAATCTGAAGCAATAATTCTAATAATAGAACAGTTTCTACTTCAGCACCTAAATATTGCAGCTGAGGTACGTGAACTTTGTTACAAGGTGGAAATGCGCACATGTGCGCAGATTATGCTGGGAGCTGCATGGCGCAGTCAGATGTATAAATGCAAATGAATCAATAATCTTTTAGTGCAGTCATTATAATGGATGTTCTCCCCCCAAAAAATATAAAATATAGCATTGTCAGGACTCCATGAGCAAGGTTCAGTCTACTTCTTACCAAGCTGTGTTATAATTATTATTAGTTCTTATATAGCACTACTATTTTACACAGCACTTTACAGAGAATAATCATTCACTTCAGTCCCTGCTCCATGGAGCTTACAATCTAGTTTCCCTATTTTTGTCACACACAGATGTATGTTTTTTGGATTGTGGGAGGAAACCCATGCAAGTGCAGGGAGAACATACAAACTCCATGCAGATGAAGCCCAGGGTGGAATTGAATCTAGGACCTCAGCGCTGCAAGCGCAGCAGCGATAAACACTGAGCCACCACACTGCCCATTATTAGTAATATGGACTGTTATTGATTGATATCTAATGGGCAGATATTTCCTGCACCCATATATGGAAAAATGCATAAGGTACAGATTTATATTGATATTTGACTACAGTATAACTCGTCCATGTGATTTCTGTTATGTAGGGGGAACCGTAACAATTACTTCAACAGTTGTGAGCAATTACTTGACCATATGGAAGGCCAAAACCAGATTTAAAACTGACCATCCCATTGCTAAAGCATTTTTTGTCTACGGAATATAGGCTAAAATACTATCTTTGCCTTGGCTTTTTCTTTCATCCTTCTTATATACAAGTTTATAGAATCTTCAGTTCTTTCTTTCATGCCCTTCTGTATGACCTAAGATAGACAAACGCCATGCAGGGTACCCTGTATCAGCTGCATCCTGCCTGAATGTGTTTCTTATGTGGATATAACTGTTCACTTAAAGACCTCTGCACAGCTGGCATATTGGAGGTGCTGGATATTAACCCTAGGAAATAGCATGGTAGAAAGATTAAAACGCTATAAATAGCAAAGAACACTGTGGAAAAGCACAACATTGTGCAAGTTGGTAGTGGACATGGCTACGCTAACAGCAAAGAAATCTATAGGAGGGCAGTTACTAATGCTTTATATGAGGGATTTGGATCTTTATTGTAGCAATGTTTAGGAGTTTATTAAATGAATGACATTCTTTAACTGCTTCTGCGCTCTGCAGGATGACAGTTAATGTGTAGTACTTCTGCAGTTCAAGAACACTGCAAAAAATTGTCTTAGGGGTGATACCTTTTAATGACTAACTGATTAGGTAAATGTGCAAGCTATGAGATACTGATTATTCTTTTGGCATTGAAGAAACATATATACAGAAAGCAAAGCATGCACATATAAACAGAAATGTAGTACTAAAGAGAAAGAGGGTGAATACTGTTTGTCACATGTGTACAGGAAAAATTAAAAAGTTAGGGCAGAGGGGTTAAGTGCCTGAGTCGGCTGGTGGAGATATGGGGTGGAAATATGAGGTGGAGATATGGGATGGAGATATGGGGTGGAGATATGGGGGGGAGATATGGGGGGGAGAAATAGGGTGGATCAAATGTTCACAGATTCTTAAGTGTAGAATACTACAGGACACATAATGAGACATAAACCCATTTCTCAGATCCAGCCCTGTTTGTAATAAGCCCCAAGCACTATCGGGAGTTTGTATTTATGAGATTTTCTTTTCTTTTGTCTTTTAAACTAGCCTTTCTGCCAGTGCTGAATTTGTTCAGCTCGCTCCACCCCGGGATTTACTTTGGACTTACTTTGGCTTCACCCATACCACTGTAGTGCTACCAGTAAAAAGAGAGAGAGAGAAAACCAACATATGGACAAACAAATGATTGGACAAGGAGACAGTGATAGACAATGGCAGGTTCTCCTATGTTCCACCACTTGGAGAAAAATCTCCTTCTTATATTTAGGAGGTTGCATTTGCTTTTAAACTATCATTTATGATGTCAGGCACAAAAGGTTGCTAATTTAGTTTAACCCTTTAATTAGTATTGCAGTAAGTTAGCAACAAACTTAACAGGTTACACTTACCAAGGCTACACATGCCCCCATGGATAGACTGGATCTGAGTGCTTCCTCAGTAGATACCAGCCTAGCTGCTGTCTTGCTCACAGTACAAGCTATGCTAGACCTACTGTAACCATCACTCTGTCTTCATTCACTGCGCAGCCCCCTCCCTGGGCTCAGTCTCTAGGCAGTAAGGTGTTATAACTATGTTAAATTATGACTATCTGTGGGCAACATGTCATTTCATGTGGTCATTCTGAAAATAACATTGTGTTAATGTTTAAGTTTTACACAAAGGTGGGATATGGCTAGAGATTTGGTTGGGGGACACATAATGTAAAAACAGCCCAGAGACCATGGTTCACTTAATAACCCACTGACCAGATCTACCATGCATGGATACTATTAATAAAAATTTACTTTTAAGGGGATTTAGCCCAATCACTTTGCTAATCTGTGATGTAACCTTATTACGTACAGTATGTTAACAACACATTTACTGTATGGCAGATGGCCTTATCACCTGTGCTAATGCCAAAATTAAGGAATATTAGTTTTGGTGCACTGTTTGGTATTTATCTTCATCCAAACAATTGTCCAAACAATCTTGTTGCTTGCTAAAGAAACATCACAATAAGCTCTGTTCCATTTTTTACTCCAAAAATAGTTTTGGATGTGTATTTTACTTAACATTGTCATATTGTTTCCCAAATCATAGTTTGGGCACCAGCCTATGATTACTATTTCCTTAAGTGTCCCTGGTGCTCTCTTTATTGATAGATGACTTTTATTCGCTGATAGTAAGTAAAATTGCTATAAAGTATACCTTGGTGGGCATCATGCAATAAAAATTGTCCTTGAAGCAACTTTTCACAGAGGGTTATGGGAGCCTCTAATATAGAATTACACACACACACACACACACACACACACACACACACACAGACACACACACACAGATATATACTGTGTGTGTGTATATATATATATATATATATATATATATATATATATATATATATATATATAATTGGATTAACTGTCAGTTGAGATCTATATATAGTATTAAAATGTAAACATAGTTGCTAGATTACTAAAATTTTTCAATTCACTTTTACCGATAGAAGCTTTTCGATCGAGTTTTTCAATTGGATTTCGA
>WMED01006005.1:0-18917 GCA_019650415.1 Pipa parva | reverse complement strand
TAGGTGATGATTATGATTATGATTAATTAATGATTAAACGCCCTAAGCGTGAAACGCGTTAGGGGGGGCCCTTTTTTCCATTTTTATCACCTATTGGACCTAATATGGATCCTGTTTTAACCGCTATTTGAAATAAAAATTTTTGCTTTTAACATTGGGTGTGCCGGAACCTTTTTGGCTTTTGGACTATTTTTATGGGCATTATCCAGAGCACCCCATGATTCTCCACACAAGCCTTACCAGGTATGCACACTTAAAGGGATTGAGCGTACCAACCTCTTTTTCCTTATCTTTGCTTTAGATAAATATTCTGCAAAGCATTTGGATTTCATGTGTTCTGAACAGATGGCATAGTATATGTGTGTTTTTGTATTTATTAATATCAGTGAGATCAACTATACTGCCCTATCATTTAAGAAGTGCCACCCAGTAGACAGTTTATTATGTAAATGCAACTGTACTTGATTAGTACATTTCTACATGTTCTACTTAGTGAGATTAATTTCAATTACTTATCTAAGACTTGGGGAGGTGTTGGGTAGTTTGGTACTGATGATCCATTTACAATGTTATATTATACTTCAGCTGTGGCTTTGATTAGAAAGCCAACCATTTAACATGGCAGAATTGTGCCTTAGCTCAGAGTTTTTATGTTGTAACCACAGAGTCATTACAAAGATTCACAATCTTGTCACCCTTACAACTGAATACCTACATTCTAAACATCCTCACGTGAGTGTCACTTGCTCTGTTTTACATTGCACAGTTTGCAGATGGTTGTTCTAGTTCAGGACAAATACATTTTGAAGATCATCAAAGAAATCAAACTCTCTACTAAGTACCATGTCACTGTTGTGCCAAATTAAATACATTCATTACATAATTATCCATTATTTTATAAACCAATGTTATTGTTTACTCAAGCTCAGCTAGCGTTGTTTTTTTCAGTGACATAATACATACGAGTCCAACTGTTTCAAAATATCTGCATAAATTCCATTTTCTTATACATTTATCTTACACTCTATATCTAGCCATAAAGTGAGGCAAGGGAGCAGTGTCTCTTCCAAGTCGGAATCTTTCGAAATGGGAAACATACTCCTTAGCAAAAGCTAAAAGAATTGACTGAAACTTTATACCAATAAAAGTTAATAACTTTTTTTTTTTCCATTAAATCTTTACTACTTTTTACAACATTCCACCTTAGTTTTTAGACTTAAGTAAATGTTTTTGGAATCCCTTTAACAAATGCAGGGGGTATTTACGAAGACTAGTAAACCAAAATTTGGTCTTAGCATCCAAAAATACTCATATCATGACAGCCTGATTGTGAAAACAATTAATCAAGAAAACAAAATATAATTGAGTGGGTCACAAAGGAGAAAGCAGTCAAAGGTCACAATACTTAGAAACAAAAGGAGTAAAGCATAAAATTTCTCTGTAGATTTATCTTAAATATTCTTACTTTCTTTAACGATTTCATAAGAAAAAAAAATAGTGGTAATGTATTCCTCTTATAATTCCTGTTTCATCATAAGTATTCTGGTGTTGAAAATAATATTGTACCTAAAAGCTTTTACTTACGGTAATAATTCTGCAACTGTCATTAGAGACATCATGTTGGTAACATGGGGTTTTCTATGAAAGATTTGATAAAGCTAAAATGAGTCCAAATTATCTGCCTTAGGGCACTCACGCCACATTAAATCAGAGTGAGCAAGCCTAGTCAAATGCTAAAAAGATGTTTATCCTACACTCCAAGCCTAGTGGGAAAGGAAAGATACCTTTATTTTCAGCTGATTCATTAATGTTGGCAACAATTAAACTGATGATTTCTTTAATATAAACATCAGGAGCTTTTTACGTGGTTTCAGAAAAAAAATAAAGACAAACCACTATAACTGAGCTACTGATTAACAGACTGTGGGGAAATGTGTCTTTAATGTAAAAAATTTTTAAAAATTGACGGCAAAGTAGTGATTAGTGTGAAAAGATGAATTCTAGAAATTGCTAACGTTTTTTTTCAAAACCAGTCAGTGTCATAAAAAAACACAAATGGGAAACGCTTATGTTTTTTACACAATTTAGTCATTAGTGCAAATTTGGAGTTGCTAATGTTTTACATAAAATGAATCATTAGGTGCATTTTTAATGATGAATTCTTTTTTTTTATGTCCCTTTTTTTACCATTGCGATGACACCACTTGCTACATTTCCTCCTATATACCCAATAAGTCAGCTTGGAACACACTATGCTAAAGACCATGGGCCTTACTGACTAAAGGCTGAATAGTGGCGTAAAGCTTCTGAATTCGCATCTATTTGCCACTTATCCATTTTCGATTATTGAGCAAACTGCATTTTGTCAAATACATGAGCAATTCGGGCAACTACAATAGTCTCAGGGTGTTATTCACTAAGGTGCAAATTCGACTGTCGAATTCGCAAACAGCGGATTCCCATAGCAAATCCGCAACAATTTCCCCATTGTAAAGTCGCGACAATTTTTTAATGTTAAGATTGTGACAATTTTCCCATAATAAAGTCGCGATTCTCATTATAAAGATGCAACTACGACAATAGCAGCCTCTTGCAACTGTCTTTATCTGGCGAATTCGTACCTATACGCAACAATTTGGACTTTAGTGAATAACCCCTTTAGTCTTTTTTTAACAGTTCACATCACTTTGCATATGCTTGCACAGGTAATTCTACTATTGACTAAGCAGTGGAGTGTGACAAAGGAACAAGTGCGACTAGGTGAACTGCTCCAAATTCACCCATTTGACTTTGCCACATCAGAGTGATGAATTGGGGGGGGGGGTTAATAGCAGGACTCTGGTGTGGCATAAAGTGAGTAGGGACAAAGTGACATAGAAAAAAATGTATTATTTGCTTATATACAGTCAGGGATATGTTGAGGGTGACATCAGTGCACTTTACTGGGGGAACTCACATTAATTCGTATGAGTTTACATTTTGCTTCTATTGATTAACTACACCACACAATGCATTCGACAGTGAACGCCAGTGTTTGCTTGTTCAACCAGACTACTCACCACTTACTCATTAATGAGAAGTGAATTTGATACTATTTTGATGATGTAACTCGAATTGTATCAAGGTGAATTCGACAGGTGAAAGTCAATCAGGCCCAGTTCCCTTAAGAACTTCAAGGTTGATTTAAGTGCGTAGGTAGAGAAGATTTGTGTTAGGATACATGGTGTCACTTAGATTTTGCTTTTAGTATTCTGTCATTTAGTTGTTATACGTTATCATCAATTAAAATGCACTGTTCACTATTAGTATATCCCATTAAGTAACAGAAGCAATATAATTAGGCTCAGATGCTCTTGCAGAGAAAATCTTGTATTTATGAAAATAAAATAAAAATATCCTTTGTTGGAAAGAATGCTCTTCTTTTAGTAAGCCTTCTTAGCCAAGTTATCCCTGTCTTTACAGTATTCCTCACACACTCCATTTCTCAATCTTTTGAGGAACACGAAAACTCTTCGCAGCTTTAGAGATTCACTCACTAAATCCTTTTTGCTGCAGTTAAACAAATCTCTGCTTTACTTTAACCAACACTAGTTCCAAGCCGGTGTTGTCACAACTTGCAATATTTATAGATACATATACTTTGCTATAAGATATCTTTCATTTACTTGTGCTCTATCCAAACTAGTTCTATCAACTAACAAATTAAAATCCAACAGATGGGCCTTATTAAGGACCTTATTGACCAAATGATGAATTCACTTCACTATAATTAGAGTCACATCACCAAAATAGTCACAAATGCACTTCTCATTATAGACTAAGTGGTGAATAGATTTGTCAAACACATGGACAGCAGAGATCGCTCCAGGAAATGTTGGTTTCCTGAGCATTAGCTTCTTACAGAGCATGTGTGAAAGCCAACAGAGTGAATACCTCATTGATATTCATATCTTAATGTACCATGTGACAATCCCCAACCAGTCAATCGCATGATGGGTCATGTTATGTCAAAGTTATTAGTATATTAATGAGGAAATAGAAAAAGAGATCCCAGGCAACTCCAGAATATTAAAAGTATACTTTATTGACCAAAAGTTAAAAGCAGGGCCACATTCTTATGCGTTTCGTGCAACAGCACTTAATCATGCGTAAGAATGTGGCCCTGCTTTTAACTTTTGGTCAATAAAGTATACTTTTTACTATTCTGGAGTCACCTGGGATCTCTTTTGCTATTTCCAATTTTGGTTGACTTTGGAACGCTTTTCCCATGGCACCTGGTAGCATTACAGCAGTTTGAGAGTATCTACTCTTTTAACACTTGGATTTGAGCCACTTACCCCTTTTTTTCTCATTGCATATATTAATGAGGAGCCAATATGGCAGCCTTGAGATATTACCACTAGCAGTTCTATAAAATAGCACTATGACCCAAAGGTACTAATTTGTTGCTTCATAATAAAATGATTTAGCCTGGCAGATCCTGCACTTTCAGCATATCAGTTATGGTTAGAATACATTACTTGTTCTTTTATGGTATTATGTCTTTTATTGAATAGTTTTTCTTGAATTTCTACAGCCATTCTACTCTCAATGGACAACAAGAATGGAGGTCTTTTTTCTTTGTTAAACGTATTGATGGAATTTGTATAAGATGCATCTATAAAAACCTAGATAACATTTGTGCAAGCTCATCTAATTTGTTTATGTGTAACAGTTAAACCCAAGAAATCAGTAATAAATCTGGAAAACAGAAAAAAAAACACTGGTTTTAATTCATTTAGATACAAATGATTGGAACAGAGTTCTACCAAGTTTCAAAGACAAGGGGTAAAGCCAGTACATCTAGAGCAGGCGTCTGTTCTACAGTCTCTTCAGCTCCCTTTAGCCTCAATTGACAAAAGAAAAAAAAAAGATTAACTGTTATTTATCAATTTAATTTTTATTTATATATTATTTTATTTTTGTTTTCTTATTTTCTTGTTTGTTGTATTCTGTTGTTGTGACAGATTTAATGAAAAATAAAAATGAAAACTTTTAAAAATGTATAAGGTGTGTTATGTTTTGCGGCTCCAGACTATTCTTATTTAGTGGAAGAGGGGAGAAAATGGATCTTTTTATAGTAAAGGTTGCCGACCCCTGATCTAGAGCAAAGACATTTTCTGCACAACATAGAAGGGAATTCTTTACTGTTTAAGCATCAAGACTTGGGAACTCTCTGCCTGATAAATTTACCAGGGGGAAACGACTAAAACAGGTCACGAATGTAAGAATATTACAAATTACAAGGATACTAGATCACTGGAGATGTATTTTTCATCCAGGAATTTATTCTGATCAAATTCTGAGCTGGGAAGAATTTTAACTATTATAACTATAATGGGCTTTTGCTTCATGGGAGTTTTTGCCTTCCTCTGGAACAACAATGCATTATATTGGGCTGAACTGAATGAAATTATGGGATTGTTTTGTTTGTACAAACTATGTTACGATGTAATCTCCATTGCCACTTCAATGCCAGCCCCCAATACTGATGTTATACTGCAAAGTTCTTAGGGACAGGATTGACCCTGGAGTTTTCACCATTCTTTAACATAAATCCTAAACTCTGGTTTTCCTATAAAGAAATGAGAGCCAGTTGGATGTACAACATAGCACAATCTGTTTATGCAACCGAAGGGAAAATCAACTTTGCTACAGTATACCCACCCAAATTCACACAATGTTTTTCAAGTGTTTTCAAAACAACAGCTCAGAAAACAACATTTAAAAAAGTTTGTTCTTTCCTTAATGGCAATTAGCCTTTCCGCACCAAAGAAACGTTCAATGAAAGATTACAACAGGGATAAATAAATTCCTCGCTGCCGTTTCCTAAGTTTATTAAACAAATCTCTTTACGGATATCTGACACGCTTACACTGGAGTTCCCATATTTGATTTCCAATGCCACTTTAAATCAAGTGTTTACATTATGTCCCCTAATGGGGTTGATTAGTTGAGTATTTATTATTGTTTTAAGCACTGTCTCTTAATGAATTTACAAAAGTGCTGTGCATTAGATGATATTAATCCCTCAGTAATCCATGGTTCATTTACATGCTTCTGCTTTCATTGGTTGTAAGCTTATAAATGCAAACGATTTTTGTCTGAGCACAACTCCATGATTAGTATGAAGAATAATTACCTCATTAACACCAGGAAAGACACAATAACATTGAGGCATTAATACCTACATTCATGTGCTACCAAGTGCAATAGAACAATTCTATTCACATTAGATTATAGGAAATTAAAAATGTGATGCTCTAACATCTGCAAAAAGTCTATGAGGAGTTTTGGAGAAACTGGAATTAAAACCAGAGAAACTATGTACATGTAGCAATAAATAATAATAGCTACGGGCATTATTCTGAAGCCAGTGTCCAGTAGTACCTTACAATGCATATCAATAAGAGAGGTCATACTAAAGTCTGTTTGCCTGACAGGTAATGGCATGTGCAGAAATGATTTTGTAGCACAGAGAGTTTCTTATGTTTATGACGGATGTCATTGATTTCTAGCATAGCAAACAACTTTAAACTACTTTAAGTGCTATTGCCTTATGTCCTGGTATATGCATTATTTTCATTCTGACTGTACAGTAATAGCACAGTTTGATATGTCAAGTATGTACCTAAAATACCTCAGTCATTTTGTATTGTGTGACTTCATTAACGATATACTGGTGATTAAGGGAGAAAGTCCTCGTATCAGCAGGTTATTAACATTAGTAATAAAGTAGGTGACAGAGAAAGGGGATGTTAGGGACAGAAGAATGAAAGGGAGTGAGAATTTAAAATGATAAAGTGAAAAAATAAAGATATGACAGATTAATAGGGGCTTATTCATGAAAGTCCTAATATTCATGTAAAGGTTTGAATTTGCATTCATTTGTCACTTCTCCATCTTTGTGTATTCAGCATACTCTGTGATGTGGCGATTTTGATTCCAGTGTGGACGCTGACCACAATTGTGGATTTACCAAGCTCTTTGCACCACTTCTCACATGCGTGAATATGTAATTTATTTGTTCATCAAGTGTTGGAGTCTGTTAAAGTGTCGAATTCTGAAATTTGATCTGGAGAAGCAGAGGGTTAATGGCAGGGCTGCGATTTGCCTTAACATGACTGTTCTTTTAAAAGTAACAATAAAGAATTGTGACTGAGTTTCAACAAACTAGTGAAATGGAGACACACAAAGGGATATATTATTTGCTTAATACAGTCTGCATCATAGAACATCCTACTGCTGTTCAGTTGACTATGCCACACTAGGCAATAAAATACGTCCCACGCTGTTTGCTTCTTAGCTATGAGAATCTGCCACTTACTGTATAAGGATTAGCACATTTATGACTGAGTGTAGTGGCTCAAAGTGATGCAAATTCACTTTGACAGTTGAAAAAAACCCTAAGAGTTTAATTGTAAATGTAAACATAAAAAGGTTCAAGCAATGATGATTATGATGATGATTTATCCGTTCAGACGAGGCCGACTTTTGGTCATTTTATGAATCATTGTTCTCCACGCCTTCCTATCTTTGACTGCTTCTTTCTTGGGCATATTTGTGTCAGCCTTGATTGTGTCTATCCAGCGTGTACTTTGGTGTCCACTTCTTCTTGTCCCACTGACTATGCTGAGCATTAATGCTGTTTCCAGAGAATTAGCTCACATGATGTGTCCAAAGTATGAGAGCTGTTGCTTGGTGATTTTACCATCTAGCGATATTTTTGATTTGACACTTTCTAGTATTGTCTTGTTTGTGACCATTGATGTCCATGGTATGTGCATCATTCGTCTCCAACACCATAGTTCAAATGCGCCATTTTTTTTCTGTCTGCCTTCTTGAGTGTCCAGCTATCGCAGACATATGTGGAGATCGGGAAAATGATTGCATTGACCATACAGATTTTTGTTGCAATGCTAATATCTTTGCTCTTCCATATATTTGCCATTCCTTGCATTGTACTGTGACCAAGTGCGATTCTTCTTCTGATTTCTGTCCTTGATTCGCAGCTGTGGTCGATCTTGGTTTTGAGGAAGTGGAAATCTTTGACCGATTTAATATTTTCATTGTCGATTGTTAAGTGGACTGTGCCATTGCTTGCTGTCATTATTACCTTTGTTTTCTTGATGCTAAGGTACAGGCCCATGCGCTCACTTTCTTCTTTGACTCTTTGAATTAAATATTCCAGGTTCTTTTCACTTTCCACAATCAAAGTTGTATCGTTTGCATATCAGAGGTTGTTTATGTTGAAGCCACTGATTTTCACTCCGTTTGGTGATGCATCCAGATAGCATTGTCTCATGATCGTTTCAGCATACAGATTGAACAGGGCTGGTGATAGAGTGCAACCTTGTCAAATGCCTTTCTGGATCTTAAACCAGTCCTTGTTGTCAATTGCTGTCCTGACTGTGGCTTCTTGATTAATGTCGAGCGATCTTATCAGTTCTTTCAGATGCTCTGGGATGTCCATTTGCTTCAGACACTCCCATAGCTTGAAGTGTTCAATGCAATCAAATGCTTTGCTGTCAATGAAGCACATATACATTCTTTTGGTATTCACATGTCTTCTCCATGATCCAACTCAGGTTTGCAATTTGATCTCTTGTTCTGCAACCTCTTCAAAATCCTCCTTGGACATTGGGGAGTTTTCTCTCGATAATTGATGCCATGCATTTTTGAATAATTTTCAGCATGATTTTGCTTGCATGTGATATGAGTATGATGGTCCGGTAGTTGCAGAATTTTTCAGTATCAAGTGGGACAAAGACTGACAAAGACTCTTCTCCAGCACCTATTTTAGCAATGAAATCCCCAGCAATAAAAAGGATGTCCTTGACAGGGGCTTGATTGATTGGTTGTTGGAGGCATCAGCAGCACGGCGTCCGGATGAATTTATCTGGCCCGCATCATAATAGCCCAAGCTAAAATTCATCTTTGTTCTTCCCTGGTAGGATGCCTTCCAGTCCAGGAGGCCTACCTTCCAGCATTATGTTTGAAAGTGTTTGGTTGTGATTTATAAAATATTAATGTAAATGCAATAAGGTCTGAGCAATAGTTATGGGTAATAAGATCTACGTACAAATACACAGAAGTCTATCACTGCTCATGAACCAGTTGCCCATCTGTCAAAATGCCATTAACTAATCTAAAAAGTGAAAGTTGCAGGAATGGGCATATTTTTGACCTTAGGAAAAATATAAATACATGCACCGAGTCCATCACAAACCTTAGTATTCACCTAAGAATTCAAAATGGAATGACAACTACATAAACATGATTTTTATGGATTATAGCTGATATTTAGTGATGGCAGAATATGACACAATTATCTCTTTCTAAGATATGCAGCTTAAAATGTAACTGACATGTTCAATGGTGTGACATTGCAACAATTATTAAGTGACAATCCTACCTACTTTAACTCTAAGGAAATTTTACTGATAATGTTACTTAGCATAGTGCTGTCATAATATCTTTCCGTCAGACACCGACTAAAGAAATGACTTCATACGACAGGATGACAGTAGTTGACACATCCTATGTTGTAACCTGATAATGATGCCGAGATAATGAGGCTGCTTTAACAAAGATTGAGTGTTATAAATATGTTCGTGCAGTGATCTCCACCATCAGCAAGATGGCTCTGTAAGGAGGCTTGTTTGCAAACTAGCGAAGAATGATTCCTGTTACAAGATGCAGTTTTCGACTTTAGTTGATGAGAGAAAAGTTATTGATGCCAAGATTGTGTGACCCATTCCTTATTTATTTAGTCCTAAGCACTATAGGACCTTGACTCTGTTTACAACCCAATTGATGCACTGTTTAAGAGGATTACTATTTTCAATTAGGAGTTCCTCCTAACAGAATACAGTATGTTGGAGGCTGCCATTTTGTGACAACTTTGTTATATCAGTTTCAAATGAACTATATTTGTTTTTCTGGCTATATGACTCACCTTGCACAAGAGTCACATTATAAGGCAGCATACACTTTTTTGTATATACAGTATGTAGCACTATAGTAACAGTATGTACTAAACCATTTATGTGGGATATACATAGAGAAATGGACCCCCTCCCCCCCCCAAAAAAAAAGTAAACATATGCTATATTTATGATTTAGCAATATTCTATAAGGCCCTTGTAATAGTACATCTTGCATAATTGCAGCACCAGCACAATAACAGAAAGACCAATAAGTCCAAGAAGTGTTTCTGGTGGGACACTAATTGTCAGACACCAGATCCATGTGTGCAGGAAGGTCCCAGTCTCCATGCTGACTGCTGTGTATTTCATTTTGCAGCTACACGCCTATGTTTGTTTTACAATGTTTTATAAAATGGTACCACTTTTATACTGTTTTCAGCTTTCCTTAGCCTGAGATTATTTATAATGTCTGATGTGTGATTAGGTCAGTGACGTGGTTATGTTAGCTAGGAACTAATACTGGGAAATCCTATAGTTATTCAATTTACTGTGTTTTCTATGAGCCTATGAACATATGTATATCAGATGAAAACTTATTGTGAATATATATCCAGCATTGTGAATTTGTATTACCGTTAATAGCTTGTTTTATAATGCAAGGACACTAACTGTCAGAAGACACCAGATCCATGTATATATATATATATATATATATATATATATATATATATATATTTATAAATTTATAAAGAGCAACTTGGAAATCATTTGCAAGTTTACACATAGAGGTCTGGGTAGAGTGCCCTGGCCTAAAATCAGACTGCAGTGGGTCCAGAAGATGGTGCACATGCAGATAGTTAGTAAGGCGGGTGCAGACAAGACATTCTAGCAGTTTAGAAGCCAAAGGCAAGAGAGAGACAGGACAGTAGTTAGTGAGACATGAAGGGTCAAGTTTAGCTTTTTTTAAGGATGGGTTTAATACAGGCCTGTTTAAATGAAGAAGGAAAAGTTCCAGAGGACAGGGAAGAGTTGAGCAGCTGTGTAAGGGCAGGCACAAGAACAGAATCAGAGCACTTAAGTAAAGAAGAAAGCATGGGGCCAAGCAGGCATGTTGTGACACTGGAGGAAGAGAGAAGTTGAGAAACTTCAGACTGAGTAGCAGAAGAAAAAGAATTCAGAAACTTAGATGGGGATGTAGGTATAATAATGTCTGTGTTGTTAGGAGGAATAGCAATCTGGTTGCAGATATTATCAACTTTGTTTCTAAAGAAGTTGGCAAAATCTTGTGATGAACTTAGGGAAGTTTGCACTGCTGAGGGCAAGGGATATAGAAGGGTGTTGAAAATGGAAAATAGACAACGGGTATTAGGTTTATTATAGTTTATGAGGGTTCTCTAATAGGATTGCTTAGCTAGGGAGAGAGAGGAGTTCAGGCACGAGAGCAAAAACCTGTAATGCAGAAAGTCTGCCTGGGAACGGGATTTCCTTCCCTTATGTTCTGCACATCACATGCAGGATTTAATAAAATGTGTTTCTGCATTTAGCCAGGGGCAAGGATTATTAAAATGGATCGGGTTAGGCTGCAGTGGGGCAAATAAATCAATAGTAGTAGATAAAATGGAGTTATAGGAAGTAGCCATTGCATCAGGATCAAAGGAGGGCAGGGACACGGAGAGACTGAAGGACAGAGAAGTAGCAAAGGCTAAGCAATCAATGGCACGTGTGTTGCGAATAAATGTTTTAGGGGTGGAGAAGTTGGAACAGGAAAGTATGAGATAGAAAATTTAAGAAGGTGATGATCCAAGGGAGGGAATGGACTGATATTAAGAGCAAAGTGAGAAGCATTTTATGTAAAATCCAGACCTAGAAAGTGACCATCCTTATAGGTGCTGGAGTTGGTCTACTGGTGAATGTCAAAAGAGGAAGGCCAAGATAGAGAAGAGTCATCAATGTGAGAGTTAAAGTCCTCCATAATGAGTGCAGGGCTACCATTAGAAAGAAAAAAGGCTAGCCAGGATTCAAAGTCAGATAGAAAAGTGGCAAGTGAGAAGGCAGAGGGTGGCTTGTATATAACATCAACACGTAAAGGTAGGGGATAGAAAAGTTGGACAGCATGAACCTCAAAGGAAGAGAAAACAAAGCAGTCAGGGATGGGAATACATTTAAAATGACAACTGGAAGCAAGGAGGAGTCCAACTCCACCTCCACAACCCTCAGAACATAGAGCGTTGGAGAAAGACAGGCCTCCATGGGTTAATGAAGCCTCAGTAAGAGCATCATGAAGGGAGAGTCAGTCTGTTAGTGCTAACTGGTGAAGAGAACTGGAGAAAAAGAGATTGTGAATTAAAAGTGATTTTTTATAGAGCGTGCATTAAGGAGAGAGCAGGAAAAGGGAGAGTGGGAATTGGGATTAGGTTAGATGGACAAGGGGTGTGGGAGGGAAAGGAAGGGGCATAAGGGCACAGGTGAATACAAACAGGCATGCAACAGGGACCAGAACTAGGGAAAATATCCTCTGCGGCAAGGAGGATCAGAGTAAAAATGGAAAATATTTGGGAAGAGGTTTTAAACTGTGATTGTATTGGGTTTCTGGAGGAGGGGGGTGAACTATTTTGCTGGTGAGAGAAGAGAGTATAGTGGGCAGCGTGTGTAGATGGGAGCAGCGATGGAGAAATGTATAGAGAATATGGTAGATCAGGTGGGGGTTAAAGGAATGAGCAAGCTTAGGGAGCACTGAGCACACGACACACAAATATAACAGACTGGCAGTGAGTAAAAACGTGATGGAAAAACCACGTTGGATATTAAAATACAAACAACATATAAACAAACAAGGTTTACTTTGTAGCAAGCAGTGTTCAGCCAGGGTCCTGAGAAGTGAATTTCTTTGTTGATCTCCTTTGTACAAGTCCTTCTGTTAAACTCTTAAGATCACTTAAGAATGCATCACTTAGGGAATGCAGCAGAGTCTTCAACACTCAGCAAACTCCAGCTCTGCTTCCCCTTGAATAGGTCGTAGCTATATTACTCCCAACCTCTAAAACAGACCAAAGTAATGAAATCATTAAACTAAAACAGCCCAAAGGAGGTAATCCACCAGCTGGTACTTAAGGGGTGAAAGGGAGTTTTAAAGACAAGATAATAATCTAACAGAAACTAAACAGAACTTTAAAGGTTCACAAAGAGTCACAAATAAATGTGACCATTAAAGTCGTAAAAGCGGGAGGGACATTAATCCAAGCCCAGCCTTTTGGAGCAAGAGGTTATGCAGAGAAACAATTTAGGATAATTGCAGAGGATTAAGTTATAAGAAATAAAGATATAAGAAATAACAGGAAAGTGGCATATGTTTAAAAGTAGGAAGGTGGATAATGTATGCAGGAAGGTCCCCATACTGACTGCTGGGTATTTCATTTTGTCTGAAATAAAGTTTAACATCCCAACTGTACCTGGTGTTAACTGATTAGTCGTGCAACATTTCCAGCAACATGAACTATCCTAGACTAACTGAGAACTCAGGGATGTAGGCCCTATATTGGGGTAGGTATTGAGCACAATTTAATACCAATGTGATGGACTTACATTAATAATAATAAAGAAGTAGGGTGCCAGTGGTTCTTGCTTTAAAAATAGACACACATGTTTACTAAACAGTAACATGTTAAAGGTAAAATAAAGAATAGTAGTTTCAGCATCTGTTGCAATCAGATATTCATATGGAACATATAGTACGTTTGTATTACACAACACAGTTGAATACAGTTGTACAGTTACCCCCAGTGGATCAGACAACAGAATCAGAACAATGTGAATCTTAGGATGGTTCTGGGTGGCCCAATCGCTGGATGGACCTTCTTAGGGTTCCTTCTTCCATGAGTATAAACCCTGGTCCCTAAGCCTACCACTTCTTCCGTGAGGCTAATCCCTGGTCCCTAAGCCTACCACTATGAACCCTAAACTGTGTATCTGTCAGTTTTAACAGAGATACACAAGCCCACCTAGGCCCACCACAATCCTGGTGGGGTATTGAGCTACCCAAGTAAATAGCCTATGCCATTTGCTGTTACTCTCTAAAGTGAGCTAGACTTAGGAACTATTAGGAGATAAAGTCCTTTATGTAGATCCTTCCTCGGGAGGATAAAGATGTTGCTGCTGTAACACCATGTGGTCGAAGACCCAGGGCCCACCCACTATACTATCTTATATTAGCTAGTGCGGGACCTAATTTACTGACATCACAACTAGATAGGCCATAACATTGCCATTTGGAAATAACATACAATAATAAGTGACATAATATAACAAGTCACAAAAGGGAGGTCCAAGCACATAAATTGGAGTGCCACAATATATAATAGTAGAAATGGTGAACACTGAATATTTCAAACATGTAAAAGTTCACCAGGGCTACATATAGTATAAATGCATCCACACATCTAAATAGACCAGGTTTGTTTGTAATATACGTATATTTGCATTCAGATTGAGCTTATGCAAAAAATGCATCAAATCCATTGTTTTTGAATATGAACTAGTTCCAGATTCTTTTGCAGAATTCAAATTGAGTCAATTTTCATTTGTACAATTGAGGGATTTATACATTAAAGTCCGAACATGAAACAACTACTAGGGAGAAACTCTTCTCATTAAATTATAGCACTGCATATGTCAAGATGTTATCTGACTATAGTTCCCCTTTAAAAACAATATACTGTTGATTTATATGATCTGATACCCCAACAAAAGTTTATGATCTGTGAATTAATTTATTGGATTTAGGGAAGGAAATGGATCTACCATCCAGCTTTTTAATAACTTCCCTTTTCTCCAATAAGAAAAAGTGGCAAGGGCCATCTTTTTGAACAAAAAAATGAACTGGTGGTTTAATTTATTGTAAATCAGTATATTTCTCAGTGTGCTTTAGGACAGCTAAATAGAAAATATTATTTGCCTACTGTATAACATATTCCAGGCACCATTCCCTGATCTACTGGAAAATGCAATATAGATTTTTAAGCTATAAAAATCAGTTAACAGTTTTATCAGGTTCATAGTAATACCTTCAGTGTGACCTTTTCAAATAGGTAAGCTATAAAAGTCAAATGTGAAAGGATTCATGCCAGCCTTCAGTGTATATAAACCTACTCTAAGCTTGATATAAAGAGCAAAAATGTCCAGAAATATGACACATGAACTATTTTTTTTTCTATTCTAGAAATGTAACGCTAATATACATCTGATTTATTCTCTTTTACCGAATAGTAGAATAAACTAGTCTTTACATGGTTCAGTTTGTGAACCAGTTCAACGAACCTGCAGGGTCCACTCAAATCTGAACATTCATTTCCCCACTGGTTCATACAAATACATTTTGAATCCAGTGTCAGTTTTAATTGTCAAGTGCCAAGCAACAACTCAAAGTCAACAAGTCCCATCATAGCCAGCTAAAATAAACTGTTACAGTAGCAATAAACAGCAAACACTAGTTATACTGAATGAGCTCACTTTAGAAAGCCAACTGTCCACAGCAAACTAGACAAGTGCCCAGCAACCTTAATACTAAAAATACAAGCAACCTTTTAGACCCCCCTTCCCCAACCATCTGAAGGAGGGGTGAGGGCTGTGTGCAGAAAATCAACTTTATAAAAAAAAAAAAAATCACTTTGTTGGAATAACTGGCATACAAGCTAAACAGATTGGTGTTACTTGTCATTTAACCATTATAACTTTTCAATAATTGGAAACAGGCATGTAATGTACAGGAGTCTCAATGATACAGCTGATGACTCACAATGTGAAGCTGACTTTAAGGCATTGCCAGCACTGATGGTCTTGGTTTATTCACATCCATTTAGTAAATCCTCATGTCTCAAAAATTTGGATGTAAAATTGGGATGCAGGAAGTGAAAAATGTAGCTGGCTCACGATATTCAGTCACAGAAATAATTATTTTGTGTTTGAAAACACGCTCTGTATTACCTCATTAATTACATTCCGCCTGCTCCGACTACCATCTGTGAAGCCAATGTGATCTCAGGTATTTCCAGGTCATTACCTGCTCTCCATTTAAATATCTATTCTGTTTCAGAAATAATCTTTCTCTCCCCCCCTCATGAGTCGGTGTTCTCTGTCTCGGGCACAGAATTTTCTCACTTCCCCTGTGGCTTTCTACACAGGTCCTCAAGGACAATTACCAGACAAAGTTTTAATGATGCACCTTACTGTGTCTGCATGGGAAAGAAGTACAACATTGTCATGAATACTAGCAAGAACTATAAGTACAGTTCATTACAAACTGCAATGAGTAAAATACAAATCGGACAGGGGCTTGAAAAAAAAAAAAGATACAAAAATGTTACAAAAAGATCAGGGGGACTAAAGACACATATAAAAAACTTTCACTAATCACTTGTTTTCTAGTGGGCCCCAAAACTCAAATCCAACACTACTGGTTAGTTCTTTACTGGTGAATCCATTGGCAAACCCGCAAATACCAAACATGTCTACCAGCTTTGTCTCATTCGTGCTTACGTTATGGCAATGTTAACATCACATTTTTACATTTAACTAAATGTTGAGTGTAGGAAATGGCTTTTCGGACTAACTGAAGTATTAATAGCATTGATCTAGCCAACATCATTCCATAAGCACACCATTCAGTCCAAACAAATCATAGAACTGTAACGATAAAACAGTTCTGTATTAATCCATACATGTTAAATTCTTACATAATTCTGGAGTCTGAATAAACCACGTTTTATATGAAATAAAATGGAATAGTCAATTAGCTTATTGATGACATTAAATGGGAATGTCCGTACTTTTAATGAACACTTGTAAGGTGCACATTTGATTTAGGGCCATTATGCCTGAAACCAGGGGTGGTTCTGGCCCTATGGGCTCCCTGGCCAAACCGCCCATCCACGCTCCGCCCCTGGCGGACCCCTCCTCCAGACGCACACACCTTGTGGGTGCACACCCGCCTGGCGTCCCCCACTCACCTCCTCCAGCATTCCAGTGACGCTCCTCCTTTGAGCGCTGCTCCACAATGAGGAAAGTGGAATGCGACCTCATTGTGGAGCGGCGCTCAGAGAAGGAGCGTCACTGGAACACTGGAGGAGGTAAGTTTTCAGTGGGCAATGTGGGAGACAGCACCCCACTAATTGATTGCGCCCTGGGCAGTTGCCCACATCACCCAGCACTAGAACCGGCCCTGCCTGAAACAAATAAATGTTTCTGAAGTACCTATGCTACATTATATATTCTCTACAAACAACTCCCTTCATATGATTATTGTGAATTAAGTGCAAGGGTACGGACAGAAGCTACTGCATGACAGCAATCCAGAACTGAAAAAGTAGCCAAAACACTATGGGGGTTATTCACTAAGGTGCAAAATCAACTGTCGAATTCGCAAACAGCAGATTTCCATAGTAAATCTGCTACAATTTCCCCATTGTAAAGTCGCGACAATTTTTTTAAGTTAAGATTGCGACAATTTTTCCATAATAAAGTCGCGACTGCGACAATATTCGCATTATAAAGACGTAACTGTGACAGTAGCAGACTATTGCGACTGTCTTTATCTGGCGAATTCGCACCTAAATACAACAATTTGTATTTTAGTGAATAACTACCCTTATATATGTGTGGATGTCGCTGTCAACATTATAACTAACAGACAATACATAATAATTATTATTCAGACTATGCCATTTGCTCTTGAAAAAGCTAAATCTTTAAGAGGATGTTACTTGTTAGAAAGAAGACTTGTCATGAAAACACCGTTTCCCTTGCAATACACTATGTTATCAAATAACTACACAGCATCAATAGACTTAGAGGCTTCTTGGTACTTGGTAATGCTTGGATTATGCAAAGTCCAACTGCCACAAATCACTAAAATCTATTTAGTCTAGATCTGTGACAAAGCAACAACTCAATAAGGCGGGAGATGCTGCTGTTAATTATAGTCTCTGCTCTAAGAGAAAAAGTTGGTATAGTGATTCGCACATCATTAAAAGAACAAAAATTGTTCTTGTAACCATTTGCCTCTTCAGAAGACCTGAAGGCATTAGCCTGCAAGTACTTACTGTTTATTTGAATTTAAAGTGTCCTAAACATATCTGGAAAGAATGGAAATTTTAATGAAAACTTTGATTAGATTTTTGGCTGTATCTTTGCCAAAGAATTCCCCCAACATCTAATTCCTGCTAATTTCCCTTGTGTCTTGGATGCAAAAAATGCCATTTACATAAAGCTGCTGATTCTTAGACAAACTCCCAGAATCCCCTTTGAATCAAACTTAACTATTTTCACTAATGGAAATCAAATGTACATAGATTTTTTACTGTTCCATAAATATCTCAGTGGTATGATGATATTTTCTACCATTAGAGATCGTAGAACACTACTTCCATGAGCACTCCTATAGACAGACAGACAGATAGCTAGACAGACAGATAAATAGCTAGACAGACAGATAGATAGCTAGACAGACAGACAGATAGCTAGACAGACAGATTCATCGATATAGTAGATATTCAAGTAAGCGCCTCCTATACAGCGGTGTTACACAGCTTGGGGAACGGGCATTTTTTTTTTTTTTTGCTAAATACTAGCAACAAGGAAAGAGGATAATGTGCAGGAAAAATACTACTAAGTCAGTAATAATAAATTGCCACTTTCACACATTGCAGAATTTACTAAACTCGGAAAAGCCCATTTTGTCTTTTCTGAGTTTAATCGGGCGAACACCCGGAAGTTTCTCGGGGTAAGTATCGCAAGATTTGTTTCGATCGATACTTAACGAGAGAAACTTTTTCTATTGAATATTTCCATGGAAAGGTAGTCTTACTAAACTAATGTAAAGCTATACTACACTAATGAAAAGCTTTACTACACTAATGTAAAGCCATACTACACTAATGTAAAGCTATACTACACTAA